>OU343225.1:71734136-71886773 GCA_910596185.1 Chrysanthemum makinoi | reverse complement strand
TGCTCCAATATATGACAACCAATTATATCTTTATAATGAGAGAGCAAAAAAATTGTACTGCATAAAACTCTCGTATAGCATGCCCCATGATCTCTTTGCCGTACCACTTCATTCACGCACCAATAATAATCCATAACTTGTAGGTCAGGGTAATCCGAAGAATTAATTCAACCCGTAATGCGCATAATCTTTTATCAATCCAATTGCATGTGATACCTTGTTCGATCAACCAATCATAAGATTTGGTACCAATATTGACATTCTCGTAACTTATAAGCAGTACCATGCAATATCGACCCATGTTTAAATAAAACACACATGAACGAGGTCAATATGATCAAGCTCCATGCATGCTCCACCATCCAAAGATAAACTCTAGCCAATCAGATTCATAAAATTCACCAATGCGCATGATTGTATCAATTTTGTACTAGGTATCATGCAAATAAACCAATCAAACGACCACCGACCCATGTGCATATATACTCCTTAAACTTTTATTCAACCAGTATTCATTAACATCTGAACTCGTACACTCTTCAACTTCCAACAGCGCGTACCTTAGCGGCTGAGATCACATAATGTACGAGCAGCACGTTTGACTTACACGGGCAGTACTTTGAAAATAAGGTGCAGTACTTTGAATAACAATGCTTTCGTCCAGTAGCAGTACTTTCTCCTCATATTTTGCATGTCACCAACCATGATCAATTTATAGCCTCTCGTATGTAACTCGACTTGTAATAACAATCATAAGACCATGACAAAGTCGATCCTCTAACGTACACAACAATATCAAACGATAAGTATATTACAACCATCAATGAGTAGCGTGAAGTATCATGGAGCAGCCTTTTAAAAACCATTAAGTTTAAGCAAGCATCTTTAACTCCCAATGAGCAGTACAAACATTCAGGGTAGTAATATACATGCAAATTAGAGTAGCCAAAAAATATCAACCAACCCACGATATTAGCTTGTACCACCGTCCTATGATCTTGAATGACTTAATTGCACAGAGACAAGAGCAAATAATCCTCCAATCATTGAAATTTTGATCAATACTAATCTTAAAGAAATGCGAGATTAATTAATTCACCTCATCAATTTGCAAAGACGACGGATGAAAGACCCACAATTAATTGCATCCACTTTTTGATATAAAAATACTAGTACGAGGTAACCTTTTTTTTATCAGCGAATCAATATAAATTTAAATTGAACCTACCTTGTGCAAGGCGATAAATCTCACGAGTAACCCTTTAAAATCGATACCTTAGTAACCCCTCGTCTGCAAAAACCCTTATGCGACCAACTTCGATAATGAATAACTTTTCTTGAGAGCTCGGTCGAAGATCCCTTCAGTGGAAAGTTAGATTGTCATATAGAGAACGTCCACCTAAAATTTCGTCCCAATCCAACGATTAACGAAAAAGTTATCGCCGTTTCAAAACAGTGCTGTATAAAAATACGAAAATTTGAGATCCGAATTTTTCGTCTTTTTCATCATTCTTCGACACATAAAACCTTGTAATCCTAGATATCACGAGCCCCAGGCTCTGATACCACATGTGAAGATCGTTGTAAGCTCTTAGACGAGGTCTAATAATATATCTAGGAACACATAATAATGAAAGCGGAATATTCAAACATAGAATCAACATTATTATGAACAAGGTTTTTCATTATCATAAACTAACTAACTAACTATAATAAAGATCAAAGACTTGATCTAACACTAACTAACTAAACCCTAGGCGTTTTCCCTACGCCTAGGTTCCCACACACACACACCTTTTAGGTTTACATCTTGTACGTACTATAAAACTAATGACCCTATGTCTCTTTATATACTAGAGACAACTAGGGTTTACAAGAGGAATCATAATACAATTAGGAAACTAAATATTCTTTTAAGCATATCTTCTAGAATCTTCCAATCCTCCATCTTTTTGTAGTTTCCCTTCTTGTCACTTTAAGTCCTTCATGTTTCATTCTTCTTGTTTTGTATCATCAAATCTATAATTGACCCAACAGGCTTGAAAAGTCTTCAACCAGAAACACTCAAACGTCTTCAGGAGGAAGACGAGGAGTAAAGGTCTATCTTCATCTATCTCTTGTATATATCTATTCGAAAATCAAAATACAAAATTATAAAACCTTCAAAAACCATAAAAATCTGAAAAATTCGAAAAATCTTCAAAAATATTGTCATTTTGTCATGCGTTTTCTAGGTTCGATAATATCTACGGTCTTTGTGCTGTCATTCAAAGAATGACACGGGACTTTAGATGTTGTTCGAATTAAAAAAAAAAATCAAAAATTATTTTTGGGAGAAAGAGAAAAAATGGTTTATTGTCATGTCAGGTAGTAACGCTTTTTCAAAGAAAGAACGAGCCATACTTTATCATGTTTTCAAAATTCCATGCTCTGATTCTTTAATCATTTATCTGCTGAAAACTAATTGCTTTGAAAAATAACTCAGTGTCTATTTTTGATAATCATCTGGACTTATTTGTCAAAATATTAATCTCTCAATCAACAACCTATGTCATTGATTGAGGGGGAGAATGATTTCAATTAAATTAAAAGTTATTTGGCATTCAATTGTTTTCAAAAGATATTCAAGCATGTTTTATCAATGGAGTTTAAAGTCTTAAAATCCGATCATTATCAGTTAAAACGCTTTCATAATCAAGTCACAATTCTCCTTAAAAGCTTTCAAAATCAATTTAAATCTATAAGAGATCACAAATCTCAAATGATTTGATAATTGTGATCGGGGGAGAATGTGTGATTTAAATTGGATTTAAACTAATAATTCGGTAAATGGTTTTATAAGGATGTACAAGCTCTCCTTCCCACATGTGACAAACGATTTCAAATTTTCCATGCACATGTTGAGGGGGAGCATCTATCTTAAACCTATGATTGGAAAGCGTGATAACTTATCTCAAGGTGCAGGTTCCCTCTAGTATGTGCAAAACTCTTTTCAAATCTCGAGGCACATATTGAGGGGAGCAAAATCATGAAAACCTCATCCTTCCCCAAAATGCTTTATCTACTTGATTCGATTAGGGAAGTGATGTTGATATTTTTAAAATGGTAATCAAAGAAGTTAATTCTTTCTCTTGCCTCCGTGTGGAAAACTATTTCAATACTTGATTCACATGTTGAGGGGGAGTTCTTCTTCTAAAAATATCAAAAACAATTCGGTACAAAATGCTTTGATAAAATATCATAAGTATCTGGATTGATTTTCAAATGGTTTTCAATTGGTTCCTATGGCAGATGAACAATACCAAAAGACCGACCAACTTTACATTATGTATGGTGATATAAGGACGATAAGGTTAGGTATATATTCCCATGATCCGCCGAGAACGGAAGGATCTACCAGGGACTATCCACTAGTTAGTGTAGAGTTCTTAGGTATGATGATAAAAGGAGAAAAATGAGATATGGGAAAAGTGTGGACTAAGACTGAGCTAGTACTGGAATAAACCCAACAAGGTTCTTGCTATGAAGTCTCGGTAAGCACTGAAGGGGTTGAAGAATGAAAAAGAATTGAATGAGAAAAGGGTGAAAATAAATAGCCCTCCATATATTCAACCTTAGGGCAGAAACCGGGTTCAATTCATATGCTACAGATGGTAACATTGGTATTGAAGACAAGACGTCATGGACCCAGTGACGCACTGCACTTCAACTTTCCAAACCACTCAAGTTCCTCTTAAAAGGACTTGTTTCATTCTCACGGGGAACCGACATTATCTATCAACTTTCTCTTAGAGATTGTTGATATTGAAGGAGGAGACCCTCTCCCTAGTCTCCGATATAGGATCCAAATATGCACAAATTGAGTCTAGTGCCACGAGATCATCAATAAATCTCATTAGGACACTTTCAATGAAGCCTCTCTGTTTCACACAATGTGGAAAGAGAGATTATATCTTGAGTCCTACGCATTATCCTTGTGGTATTGCCAGAACATCTGAGTGATATGCAAACATACTCACAATGAAGATGGAAAGCCTTCTGGAGCTAACATCTAACAAGCTCTGGTAGGTGGCATGTGAGATCTATTATACAGATCAACCATGTGACAACTGAAGAGAAACAATGGGGCGATTCAATTTTTTGAATCAATCCTGGTTCAGGTTATGGATTGGCGGATACCTTTGAAAAACCGGTCTTTGTGCTTTAAAACTCCTTTCATTAAGCACGTCGACCGTGTACTAATTTTTCAAATCAAAGGTGTTTTATGATTGATAATTGATTTTCATTAAAACCTTCGTTATATTGCAAAAACAATTTCTATTGAGCAATACACGATTGTTTTTCAATTATCTTTTCATCAATCGATTGGACTTAAATTATGGTTCACTCACTCCGTGTTGTCTTCTTTGAGACGTTCTGGTTTGAGAACAGCTAGAGCAGCTCGAAACCACTGTCAAGGAAATTCGTCGTAATTATTCCTTATCACAGGCGTACTGTATGTGATCAAGGGGAACCGTGGGCCGTGTACCTCAATTCAACGAAAGTGATCAAAGACACTTTCGTGCGATTTATTGCTAACTGTCGTTTGCAGGTACACCCCGGACGTTTGCGGTGATCAGAATGGAGCGGTCAATCCATAGCCGCATGCTCACACAACACATTCATATCAAAAGATACCATTATTGGTGCATCAATGAATCGATATTCTAACTCCATGCTTCTGCTACGCTGCTGCCAATATCATGAATCAACGAATGCTTCCGCTACTCTGATGAGAAGATATCATGATCCCGAATGTGAGCATGTCGGTCCGAAAGTCACAACATCACATAATACCAACACCACTATGGATGTATCAGAGATTTTCTATTAGTTGATGATCTCAAAAGCTGGCTCAACATTATTATCACGTGGATCAGTAAAAGACCTCCACTTGGATTAACCAAAAATGCAATGAATGGAATCAATGACTACGAGATTCGGAGCAAAGTACTACATCAAGAATGCAAGATCAATTGTTAATGTAATATCTGATTGTATTCAATGTCATTTTAGTATATGTTTGAGGTGACCTCCCTTAGGGGGAGATTGTTAGGAATTAGAAATTTCCGGTATTAAAGAGTCGGTCACCTCAAGTATATGTAATCGTTAGAATGCTCGTAGTCATAGTTATATTTAGTTAAGTAGTATTTTGTTAAGTAACACCGTGGAGGACGGACGGGTCTTTACCCACTGTATGCCTGATCCACAGCCCGTTGTGTGGCGATTTATGTAAGACTATAAATACTCTCTACCTCCCAAGGTAGAGAGTTGGAGCTCATAATAATATCTTTCACTTTCTCTCACTAAGTTCCCTAAACCTCTAACTTTCTCTCTCTAGAATTCCACTTATAAGCCCACTTTGTGTTATGGTTTGATGTGTAAGTGAAATCCAATATCCTACACATGTTATTTATGATTCCATAATTGTCGAAATGATCTTTTAAATGTTTGGTGCTCATACTTAATGTATTCAGTGATCTTATTACTTTAGGGTTTTATAGTTAAATGAGACTTAAGTGTTTTATAACCAATATTGTAGATTAGGGTTCATTATGTCATTTATTAAAGTTTAGGGTTAAATGTGAAAATAGTTTAAAAGTCATAACTCACACATGAAATAACGAATTAATATAATCAGCTTCAAACCCTAATCGACTCTCATTTATGTTCTAGGGTTTTCTCATTCTTTTAATATGATATTAATGCGCAATTACTTTACATATTACGTCATTTAATGACTCATTACTCTTGTTTATTTACTCAACACATTCATGACTTAACCATACGTTACTTATACACATATTATACGTCAACTTTTATATCCATGCACGTTTATGATTTCATGTGACCCCAAAGTTACTTATTACTCGGATTAGTTACACATTTACACACACATGCACAATAGTTTAGACTAGATATGACCACGTACTACGTTTACATATCAACAAGCCTACTTGACTTATAAAAACACCGCATGATACACGGTTCACAAACCAATTAGGGTTCGGCATGCATGGTTCGGTTCACACCTCAATCTAGGGTTTAGGTTTTACATGACCTTTCTCGTTTAACACACGTTCAAAACCCTCACATGGTTCGGATAACATGTAGGTTTCGGCTAACATGTTTTACGCAAACCCTAGCTCATCTACGTATCTTACTTAATCACGTTTGCATGTTTTACCTTGTCCGATTCATGATATATGTGGTTCGGTTTTCTTAAGCTCGACATACTAATGATCCGATTCAAACAATACATATATATTACATGTTCTCTTAATATTACAAGGTTCAATTCATATTGGTTTGTTGGTTTCATATGGTTCGGCCAAAAGAAAAGAACACAAGCTCGACTAAAACAAATATGATACAACATATTATACGTTAGGTGTTATCAAAAGAAGACGAAAAGATCATTGTTATACCTTAGCTTGTTGGACACAAGATCTCGACACCAAGGGAGTTAGGGCTTTGGCCGAATAGGAAGAAAAAAAAGAGAGAGGCAAAGAAAACTAGGGTTCCAAATTATGTTTAATGTGTTGTATATATAGCTAGTACAATTTTTGGTTAGGCTTGAGGTGGGGTGGGCTTCGGCTTGGTCCAACCGAACAAACAAAACTCACGCCCCTTTGGGCTCTCGGCTCACTAGTCCAACCGGAAAAAATTACACGGCCCAACATGGTTCACCAAATAAACGAAAACAAGGCCCATACGATTGGCCCAACTATTTAACGAGACGTTTAACTTCCATCATACAAAGTCGATCACATACACATATTTGTTAAGTTTTAGTTATTCGTAAGTTAGGTTTTAATTTCGTTGAATGAATATAAATGTCTTTTACGTATTTTATAAATTTCGATTCTAAGGGTATTTTAGTCTTTATTCATGTTTTAGATTTTCAGGTTTTACAAAAACTCAAGCACACCCCAAAGCTCATCTAGTCCACCTAATAGGTTCAATTCTCTAAACACCGGGAACCCCACTGATCTTGAGGCGATTGCATCTAGATTCATCTCATCTCAAGAGACTCGATTGACTAAGCTTGAAGCCGATTTTAAGCGAAGACAAGGCGAGATGACAAACAAGCTTGATGCTCTCCTAAAAGCCTTTAATGAACGGGAAATTGGAGCACTCCCAAGTGATACTATAAAGAACCCAAAAGTGAATTCGATTTCATCGACTTCATGTTCTTGTTCACCATAGGAGAGTGCGCATCCGTGCCCCTCACACCCAATGGTTCACTCGGTAAATGCTATCAAAAAGGGTTCCAAGCCATCCAAAATGAGGTACCAAGGCCCTGCACCATTGGTAGAACCTACTCTTGAGAAACCCGTCAACCAAAAACCCAAAACAAGTCTAGAGGAGGAGTACAAGGAACTCCATCAAGAAAAACCGGTTCTTGAAGTCTTAGCTCATGCACCTTATTATAATGCTTTAAAAGAAAAATATGAGTTAGAACTTAAACTTGGAAAACATGGGTCCGCGTTTGTGCGAAATAATTTACCTAAGAAGTTAGACGATCCCGGGCTATTTACTCTTCCGTGTAGGCTTGGAACTTCCAAACCT
This sequence comes from Chrysanthemum makinoi, assembly GCA_910596185.1. NCBI lineage: Eukaryota > Viridiplantae > Streptophyta > Magnoliopsida > Asterales > Asteraceae > Chrysanthemum > Chrysanthemum makinoi. The sequence goes on along the minus strand of OU343225.1, from coordinate 71,879,162 downwards.
CTCGATGCTCTAGCCGACTTAGGATCATGCATGAATCTTTTTCCGTTGTCCCTCCATAGAAGCCTTAACTTACGTAAGATAGAACCAACGGAAACCATCTTAGGTCTAGCAGACGGTAGTGTTTCACATCTGGTAGGGATAATAAAAGACATGGTAGTACACGTAGGAGAGTTGACTCTTTTGGCCGACTTTCATGTGCTAGACATGAATAAGGACCCGACATGCCCATTACTAGTAGGAAGAGGATTCTTAGCTATGGCTAGTGCCATCATCGACTGTAAGATGTCTAAAATAGTGGTAGGAGAGGGGAGTGCTAGGTCAATTTACGATGTCAAAAGGCATACGTACTACAAAGAAGAGGAAATCCCACATGAGATTAGGTTGGATAGGACGCCTTCTAGATATGGACCTTGGATAGATAAGAACCTCATAGGCCCCCAACGACCTTTCTACTTAGATGAAGCCTTTGCTAGTAAAGCAACTTTCCATGAAAAAGAGATGGCTAGGGATATGGAAGTGAACCCGTTCGAGGACGCCTTAGTATTTAGGAAGATGACCGAGTTCCTAGGAAGTTTTCCCGTTAACCTTGTCATGAATAGGTGGAAAATTGAAAAACCTAAACATAAGTGGGATTGGAATAAACCACCTAACGATGGCAATGGAGAGTGGCACATTAGGATAACAATCTATGATCCCGATGGAGAGAAGTTTGAAAAGGCATATCGAACCGAACGTACTACTAGGAACCTAAATGATAAGTTTGATCCTTATGACATTGTTAAGGATAAGCTTACTTATATCGGTACGTGAGGGCACGACTACGAGTCTAGCTACAAGACTCTTAAATAAAGAAAAGCGCTTCGTGGGAGGCAACCCATGCTTAATTGTTTGCTTGTTGGTGTCATATATCTTTTATTAATTGTTTACTCTCATGTTTAAATTTGTAAAAATGCTTTATTTTGTTTTTAACCTCGTCTTAATTGCATATAAAGGTATTTTACATAAAGGATAAGTGTAGGGAGGATTACACACGTTTTCAAAAGAAACGTAAACATGAGAATAACAATTCATTAAAAGATATATTTGTGTGTTTGTTCGAGTCAAATGCTTGTATCGAGTCATAATGGATGTTTTGCAGAAATTTTTTTTCAGATTCTAAAGATGTAAATTTTCCAGAAAATCGCAGACCAGTTTTTTGTCAGGATAACCTTGGCGTCGGATTGTAACTGACGGCGTCAGGAAGGAGTAAAAACAACATATTACTTTTTTTCTCGTTTTCTGAGCTACTTATAAATTTTTGGAATTTTCCCGGTCTTAATTTTCCAGAAATTCTGTAAACATCCATTCCACAAGCATTATATCCTAGTTTAGTAGAGTCTTATATATATTATTACCGCCAATTTTACGCGAAGGTTTCGTTTGTTTTCTTCAAATGTGCAGGTTTTATTTATCAAGAAGAAGAAACAAAAGATTGGAAGGAGCTTTTCACGCACATATTTTTCTTGGAAAGGATTTAACCACTACTTCACACACGGATCCTACCGAGCTAATCAGGAGAGTACTAGTTTCTTTCATTTTTCATTACCTTCCATTATCATAACTTTGATACTTTCGGGGAACATTGGGGACAATGTTCAGTTTAAGTGTAGGGAGGGAAAATAAAACGGGAACTTTGAAACTATGGTTATCCTTGACTATTTGCTTTGTCCAATTGTATTTGTGTAATAAACCATGAGAAAATGTCGGTTAGGGTAATTTAGGCACCAAATTTAAAATTTTTCATGACATATAGGAGTGGGCCATTAGTCTTAACAAAAGCGTCTCACGGATAGGAAGTTGCATGACTAGCACAAAAACCCTTTACCACCTAAATTCCACCCAAAATGTGAGGATCGCCCTTAGATTAGTAGGAATTAAAAGCATCCATCTTCAATGCTTTGAGTGTGAACTGGTAGTATATTAGATTCTAGAACTTGTTTTGTGATGCATTCCGAGATCGCTAGTAAGACTACACTTGTGTAGTTAGGAATAACTAAATGATAAGAGGCATTAGGATAACCTTTGTTTGATACCCGTAATATAATTACTTCTTCCACATCGGTTGAGTAATTCCCCCACACCCTTTGCATTGTACTCATCTTTAGTACACGATACCCCTAGTTAACCCCTCAGAGCCTATCCTTTTCGTGGTTCTCGTGATGTTCCAGTTTTTCCGGAATATCAATGAAGAGCATTGTTTACACCCCACCCCCAAATATACACCCAAATCGCCTTAGCCTACCCTTTATGCACTCACTTTTAGTGCATTATTGTTATCACCCTAAACCCTTTGTTCAATTATCTGGTTGCTTGCATGAGTTGCTAAGTCGAGTCATATCCTTTGTACACAGTTTTGGGACGATTGGGACTCATGGGAAAAAGTTAAGGTTATAAAATGATTGAAAGGGAACGTTAAATTCCCTTATTTGCGTAATAACATACCCCAAGTGTTTTGATCTTTTCAATTCGGGTCAAATTAGTGTTAGAGTAATAAAAACTCAAGTGTAGGGATGTGCCTTTAAATCCCTATCATTTTGATGTTACCGTGGAAGATGGTAGAGTAAAAGTGTATGAGAAAAAAAAAATCGAAAAAAAATTAGAAAAAGAGAAAAGAAAAAAAAATAGAGTGAAAAAAAAAAAAAAACAAAAAAAAACAAAACATACGGGCTACCATCCTACATCTATCATTTAAATTTATGTTTGTTTGTTTCAGTTAGCTAGAGTTTAGAGTGTCGAGTCTTGGCTTAGCAACGCCATTCTTCGTATACTTGCAACATAGAAATTTTTGACTTGCCACCACTAAATAGCCTATCCCACCAAACCCTTTGTTTCCCTACCGTAAGCCTAATGTTACAACCCTTTAAAAGACCTCTTTGATAGTATTTCCTATGTGCTTACGCCAAAGCGATGGAGGTTTTATCTATTCTCAAGCCTATGGTAATCTATGTACTAGGACCGGTTAATGAGTGTTTAAACTTCCATTTCCAACTTGTTATATTTCATATACACCCGAGAGATATGTGAGTATCCAAACACCCCATGTGAGGTGCTAGTATGTAATTTCCGTGCTTGTTATGACTTTTGCGGGGCTTATATGTGTTGTGGACTGTTTTAAACCAATGCTTCATGACCCTTAACTTATAAATTAATTGGCTAAAAACACATTTGCTTGAGGACAAGCAAATACCAAGTGTAGGGATATTTGGTAAGGTTTTAAAATGTACCTTTTTGAGGGGTCATTTAAGCCCTTATTTGATCACTTTTGTATCCGTTATTACTTAATATCGTTCCTTTTCACTTTTTAGGTCTCTTGAAGGCAAATTGCTGTAATGGCACTTATTTGGACGAAATGGCGCGAATATACGAAGAAAATGGCCAAAGTCAAGAATCGAGACACTCAAAGCTGCTGAAGGACAAGGTGACGGCGTCACAGCTTATACGCGACGCCGTCGGAGGATTTTGTGACGGGACAGAAGCCAAAACTCATATTTTCAAGTGACGACGTCAAGTTATAAAAGAGTAGGCCGTCGCAACTCAGACGGCCTAGATTCGATCCAGACGGCGTCAGAAGCTGAAGTGGACGGCGTCACAAGCACAAGGTGACGCCGTCGCAAGTCTAACGTGGCCAAGACGAAACCCTAATGACGGTGACACGACGACGTCACAAAACATAAGGTGACGCCGTCGCATATGTAATCTTTTATATAGAATCCGAATTTTTCAGTATTTGTGTGTAGTCTTTTGGAGTAAAAACCTAAACCGAACCAAGGCTGTCTTGTACAGTATTTTAGGGTTCCAAACCCTATCTTACATCAAGATAAGTGCTTTACTTCATTAATACAATTATGTCTTTGATTATTTGTGTGTATGCTTGCATGTTCTCCATGTCCGGCTAATTTACTTGTGTGTTTGCTTAGGGAATATGAAACTTAATTATTGAATATTGATTTGTTGTCTCTTATCTTAGTTGATTAATGATCTAGTAATGCGATAGGTCATTCGTTGTGTACTTAATGCTTGATTAATCTTTGTGAACCTTAGGTTATAGCACCTTGAGCGGTTGTAAGCTAAATTATCAAAGAGGCCTTAGAGTAAGAGTTTATGATCCCTAGTGGTATTTTGTAGACGAGACCCTTTGGTAACTTCAAAGAGTTAGGGATAAATGCATACCCTACAACTTTAGACATACAACGCAATTAAGAATAAGGACGTGACAATTCAACCACCAATAGGAGATAATTAAGGAGTAGTAAAACCTAAGTAAACACATCTTTAAACTATCATACGAGCACACAATAATTAGACATAGACTACATACACCTTAGATTAGATAATTAGAGAAGTAGAGTAATCGGTAGCAATACCAACCCCCCAAATCCAAACCCCGAGATTCGTACTTTTCCATTTCCTAAAAAACATAAAAAAGAAAAAAAATAATCTTCCTCAACCCCAACCTTAGCGTAGTAACTTCTCACTAGCATTCCTATTCCCCTAGAGAACGATATCAATACCCATGGCTTACCCTAATAATACACTACAACGATTAGGTTCACTGCCTAGGGTGTTATAAAACTTGCTCGAAGAAAAGGAAGTTCCTTTGACCCCGAACGACGCGTGTAGCGTTATCAATACTTTTGAGCCTTTGGTCCTTGTTGACCACTCTTCTCTCATCCTGAGTCCACTGAGTCTCAGGTTTAGGCAAAACTTCATCAGTATTTGGGATAAATGGACCTTCATTAATACAATTTATGTAGTAAGGTTCCATCCCAGTCAAATAGCAAAGCATTCGCATTTTCCATTTGTTAAATTTACCAACTTCGAGTCGAGGGGAAACAACTGAATAAGCTCCACCCTTTTTGTCGACAAGTTGGGGCACATCAATTTCAGCCATTAGGATCCTGATTTAAAAACGTTTTTGAGCGACTTAAAAAGGTTTCTATAATCAGCCTGCTCTTATACCACTTGTTGTTCCCGTTTCACAATTGTATTAAAACAGTTAAAAGCAATAACAAACAGATTGTGAATAATGACTGAAATCAAGTAAGTAAATACACACTAATAAATTTTCAACGTTTATATTCTTTATTAAAAGTGAATCAAAAAGAATACTGATGCAGGTTTTACTGACCAGGTTTTAATATTTATAAAGTCTATACCTATGGTCTACCCTAATGCACTAACGGGCAGTGTACCCGGTCGTGTGTAGTGTAGTAATCGGTAAAGCCGAGGTCGTCCCAAGAGCTATGTGTGTTGGATTATTACTAAGTCTAGGTGTCATAGATTAATAATGGTTTCGATAAGGAATTAATTAATTAAACTACTAAAGCAGATAAAAGCAAATAAAGGCAAAGGATAAATCAGTAGAGGATAGTGGTGCTAACCTAGTTATTCATCCTTGCTCAATTCGCCCTAAACTATCAGCAAAGATGCCACCACAGGAGAAGTCAGGTGTCCCCTCATAAGTCCTGTTGTTCCTGGTCCCCTAAGCCAAGTTATTAAGTACCGCTACATGCTAGATTTATAATGGGCGTTAGCAACTTAAACACTCACCCCCTAATTCTTAAGTTCATCGAAACGATAGGTGGGATTGTTGGGATTACGTGTAATTATTATTGAAGTGTCAATCATTAGTATTGTAATAGGTTGCTAATCAAGCTTATATGTTTGTATTAAGTGCAAGGCTTATTTAATAAGCCCATTATGCTTAGGTCCAAACGAATAAGGGAAGGGACTAGAAGTGTTGCCTTAGCTGCCTTGCCTATAAATACTATGTAAACCCTCTTGGGAGGGTGTTGGTTCTTTCATTTATGCTAAACATTTTCTCATTTGTGTATGTGTGATAGAATCCGACCATTCTTACTCTTATCTCTTTCTATTTACATCTTAACTTACTTGTGTGATCATAATATGGTGACCTAACATTCTTGATTTGAAATTGTTGTGGATGAACTTTATAAGTATGGGTATGTGGAAGTGAAGATGTTAATGTATATGGTGATGGTAATGGTCTTTCCTCCAAGGGACTACCATCAGTACCGGCATAATTATTTTTAGTATTAAGTACCACTCGATCACGGTATACTTTTCTTTGAGATAAGTCCACTACAATTGTTATACTAATGAATGTCTTGATTCCATTCACCTTGGTCGGGCACATCAACCGTTCGAATACCGTTGAGGGATAGTTATCAATAATGTGGATGAAATCCCAGTAAGACCCACGTCTTCAGGATTCGGTTCATGAAAGGAATCTCCTTGGCGGGATTTATAGCTCTTACAGGCTCGGATGTCGAGAGTATTAACAACATTGTGTGAAAACACATCTCTAATCCTCGCAAAGGTTGTTCCTGATTTGGAGGCCCTCAAGAAGGCTAACAAGATATACTGATTTATATCAACAATCTAGGTGAGCCGCTGAAGTATCCTGAAGTATCACTCCATGACTATAGACCGTTTGCAAATACCACCGCAAACACTAAGCGTAATCCTCAATGAATTACCGAAATGACATGCTGTCAGTGCTGCTTGATGTTGACACTGGCACGAATTTCCATTCAATCACTGAGGATCACATGTGTGAATCCCCTCATAAATGTCATGGCAGATTGCTAGGATATGCGAAGGAATTTAAATTTACAACTTTTGCTCTTATGGTTGAACATCAAGTGTAGAAATGTTATGTGTCCTAAGAGATCTTTTGATTAATCTCATGCCTCTACAATCGATTAAGTACGTTTTGATTTTAGTATTTGGTGACTAGAGTAGTGTATCATGTTTCAATATCAACACTTCTCAGAATGAGAGGTCGATAGATTATGCAAGGTTCTCCATTAGAAATGAACCAAGATCCTTTTAAGAGGAGCTTGAGTAGCTAGGAGGGGAGGTGCAGTGCTTTACAGGGTCTATGACGTCTTTTTTTCAATACCAGCGTCATCTTTGTGACAAGCATTAGCAGATGTATAGACCTAGTTTCTGCCCTAAGTTTATGGAGGGCTATTTATTTTCACCCTTTCACAACTTTTTCTTTTTAATTCTTCAACCCCTTCTTTCTCCTTCGTCACTTTGCTCCCTTTTTTATTCATACCTAAGGACTTTCTAGTACAAAACTATTGGTGTTGTCCTTTGGTAGATCCCTCCGGCTCTGGTGGATCATAGGACATGAACCTAACCTTAATCAGCTTATGACTCCATGATTTTCCTAGGTTGTTTCAACATCGATCACTTCCCTATAAAACCATTTGTAAAATCTCTCAAAGTGCTTATAATTATAAAACATATTTTGTCAACACTTTGAAAGTTTTTTGATTTTAAAAATATACCCCCCCCCCTCCACATGTGCTCATAAGTTTTTTAAGATAAATATGCACATTGAGGGAAGAATTCGAACAATTTTTTGAATTGATCAACTCTTAATAGACTAGACCTTTGCGAGACACGTTTACATCACTGGTTAGCCAGCTTGAAATTATTACCGTCCCGTTGCAAGTCTAAATATTGTCTCTAGAGATGATACATTCTACTTTGACAAGTCCTTTTCGAGGCACATTTACATCACTTATTAGACTAGCTTGAAGTTATTACACGTCTAGAACAAGTCGTTTCGATTACTGACATTTTGTGTTGTCAATTCATTGGTTAAATCTGAGTCAAGCTCTGTTGAGATTCAACAACGATCTTTAAACTCATTTGATCACAAATTTAATCACGTCTTTTTCCTCTCAAAAATAGCATATTTTTTTATATTTTTGATATTAACAGATTAAAAGAGAGCTTTTTGGTGAGAAAAACGAAGTGCATTTTTACATAAAATGGAAAATTTTGAGGTTTTTATACGTCCGCTTATAGAAAGAAAATTTTTAAACGTAAAGTTTTAAATCAATTAAGGGTTTGTAGGGAGTTGTGCACGGAAGTGTACACTTGTCATTAGTAAGTGCGAGTTCTAAGCTGAGATACTTAGAAATCATAGTTTTTGAGAAAGAATTTGAAATATTTTGATTTCTTTTGGAAAAATCTTAGACTATATTTTCTTAAAAATAATTTTGTCGTTGAAAATACGAGTGAAATATTCAGAATTCATCATTTTAAGTTCTGATGTCGTACTGAAGTATAAGAAAGCCATTGCGAATAAATTTTTTAGAAATGACATGTTTTATAAAACATTTTAGGTAGCTCTTGATCAAGCATCTGTAAATGTCCGTATCATTGTTAAATGACGTTTCTAGAAATGTATAGAATATGGATTATGCGAGAGACATATCGTGAGAAGATTATTATTTTTTTTGGTTTTATACTGTTTTTGTATTTTTGAAATTTTATATATTTGTATTTTATTTTTGATTGTTTTTTTTTAAAAAATTTTGTATTTGGTTTTTCATAAATATTTACAGCGAAGCTTTTTGAAATCATTTTCAAGAAGATTCGAGAAGACGTTCTAACTCCTCAGGGGTTAGGCTTCGGATTCTAATTCGTCGAACTAAATCGCCAAACCATTCTTTTGAAATGGCTTTAGTAAATAGATCAGCGAGTTGGTAATCTGTCTTCACAAAAAATAATTCAACCGTACCCTCTTTTACACGCTCTTTGATGAAGTGATAGCGGATTCTAATATGCTTGGTCTTTGAATGATGTACCGGATTGCACGAGATAGCTATGGCACTTTTCGAATCACAATACTATGAATTGATAACAATATCGTATAGTTTATTTAAAATTTAACAACTAATGTTTTATTAATTACTTTTTTCTTTTTATAGTTTTTTTTTTTTTTTTTGATAAAATGAACATATGCATTTTTAAACATATTTATTTTGCTGGATAAACTTAATGAATTAATCAAATTGAAGTTAATTTGAACTTTTATTGTCAAATCAAAAGGCCCAATTTTAAAATTAAGGTTTCTCATTGATCAATAGAAAAATTCATTTTCTCATTTTGTATCTTCTTTTATCTTTACTATCTAAAATGGAAAAACGGTCAAAGTGGAAAAGTGAAAACTTGAATATTGAATATTGAAAGTCAAATGAGAGAGAAATGCATAGTGTAGTTAATACTCTTATTAAAACACCCCACTACTTAAAAATACAATAATTTATTCACATTGTACAACCAATTAAAAGCACATCTACCAAATTAAAACACCCTTACTAAAAAGTACAATAAAATTTTCATAATGTACAATATAAAGAAGCTACAACATAATCCAAAATATAAAATAATTAAACACACTAATTAATGATATTTTTAAAACATCCTAAAATGAAAAGTACATGTTATTATACACATTATACAAATTAATAAAAACACACAAAACTTCATACAAGCTAACAAGTTGATGTTACATATAGTTTTGAAAATCGGACCGGACCGAACCAACGTGTTCAACCGGGAACCGGTGTCGCCACCGGTTCGGCTAACCAATTAAAGCCGTCCGAAAACGAACCAGAGAGGACCCTATGAAACCGATACAAATGTTGAAGACATATATTTCAAATGGAAACTATTAATACATATCGAAAACGGGTTGACCGGGCGCTTCAAACCCGGCGGGTTAACCCGATTTAATTTGACTTGTTTTCGACCCAACCTGTCGGGTTGACTCGGTTTAAATCGACTTTTTTTGATCTGGAACGGTTCAACCGGTTGAACCAACCGGGTCGAACCAGGATTCAAATTTGACAAAATTATATGAGAAATGATGAATTAGTTGTGGAACCCGTGAAAGGTTGAGACATAAAAACGAAAGATAAATGTTTGTATTCGCATTTTTTTTTTATGTACACTAACTATTTATGTACTACATGTCTTTAGGGATACAAAAAAAATGTTGTTAATTGCTCCTTTCAACAAAAAATAGCGTTATTATTATTTAATATTACTGTAATTGATTAATGCAACTTACAAAAATGCTATCAAAAAGACAATCTCAAATACAAAACAACGCTATCAGAAAAACAGTATAATCATTCAAAATGGATTCATTAACACTTAAAATCCTGATTCATGAAACAAACTTAATCACCGCTAAAATTTTGTCGAAACTAGATACCGCTGCCGCTAGGCGCGGGTACTCGTCTAGTTATATAAAATATGTAAAAAGACTTTAGTAGGTAAAACTATGTTAACAATTTTTAAAAGTATGCCTATTTTTAAAATAGACATTTATTTTGATATAGAGAAGGTATCACGTTTCTTAGTTTTCTTTTAATAATCTCATCGCAGGTTAGTATGCTAATCTTATTTAACTCCCACTTTCACTGTAAAAAAATAGTCTAACCTTAAAAAATTTCCTATATTGTATCGATAACAATCTTACTATTTTAATAGCAGGAAACTAACAAGAGATGGTATCGTGTTGCTTGTAGTCTTCTTTTAAATTAAACGCAGTTTGGTATGCTAATCTTAATTAACTCCCAATTTCACTCTAAAATATTCTAACCTTAAAAATTTACAAAATTATTGTATTTATATCTACTAAACTTATTATTTTAATAGCCGGAAACTAACCAAGAGCGTATCCTTGGAAGCCTGTTAGTTCTCTACTTCTCTTAAACCAGTGGTAATGATAATCTAACTTATTTTGGGTCATCTATATCACCTCAGTGCTATCTTAACTTCTTTCTCTAAGACCATATAGATGACCGCCCTAAGCCCGTAATAAGACGACCCCAGTTATAACAAAAAATATACCTTACAAATATATTAATTTATAAAACACATACAGGCCAACCATGCAACCAAGTAAGGTCGCCTAGCCGAGCGAATTGAGAATAAATTCTGGGGATGCGTTCTTAGAAGAGTCCGGAGGGGGGCAATAGTCACCAGATTCATATGAGCTACTGAGGAGTAAGCAATGATCTTCTTAAGATCGATCTGTCTTAAAGTGGTCAAGGAAGTATATATTATAGCAATCGCGCTTAAAGTATAAATGAAAGGAGTGAAACAAAGTGTCGCTTCAGGAAACATGGGTATTGAAAATCTTAAAAAGCCATAGGTTCCCAATTTTAAAAGAATTCCCGCCAAGATGACGGATCCTGCCGTAGGTGCCTCTACATGAGCTTCGGGTAACCAAATATGAACTGGTACCCTCAAAGCAAACGGCGGGCAGACCAGTCGAAGGAGTAGTTCACTTACATGTTTGTACATATACTATACTCATACCCATATTACGATACATATGTGTTCACCCTATCTTGCTTTCACGGCTTTGACCGGGAACCAAACCAAAGAGCCAATACACCAACAACCAAGGAACGGGAGTGGGTGGTCCCTAAACCAAGGAACGGGAGTGGGTGGTCCCTAGGAACGGCAGAAAGGAAGTCTTTGGTTCAACCAGATACAGTGGCCGGAACGGTGTTGATCAAAGACATGCGCCGAGTGCCGGGAATGACTATAAGCGATAGAGTCGTTTTAACATGCCATGAACCGAGAGCCGCCCGGGGATGGACTCCACTAAGAGGTTCTTTCTCTCACGTCATTTCGCCCGCCCGTTTCATTTCCTTTTGCCGAAGTTCGTTCAGTCGGTAAGCATCCCGTTAGCTCTTCATAATTACCAATGGGGAATCCTTCTAAAAAAATCTATCTGGCAAAACGCAATTCGTCGAGTTCAATCCAAGGTACACCTTGCCTTTTTTCAGGTAGCTTTCTTACGCCTATTCAGCTAGGGGGCCATTGGTCATAGCTGAAACTAGGTGCTACTCCTACTCCACAGAAGATTTGCTAGAATTAAACTTCCTGTTGCAATTGTTCGCTTAGCTGGGAGTGGTGACCCCGACGAAGCACGCCATATCGAGCGACGCGGCTCCATACCCTGAAGGCAGGTAAGGGGGACGGAAAGCAAAACTTAATTGCACCATAAAAAAAAAAGAACTCGGAGCCTAAAGAGAAGTAAGTCTACAAGAAGCTGGCAGAGCTTTAGCCATTGGACCACATCGATCTATCCTACCTAAACAGTAAGCCTTTTCTTGTTCGTTCTTCGAATGAGGCTAGTGGAGACTAATTCAAGATTGGGTCACCTACTTTTACTAGTATAAAACAGTATATCAAAAGAAATAATCAAATTATTATTAAGATTAACCGAGTACCCGCGCCTAGCGGCAGCGGTATCTAAGATTAACCCGGGGGGGAGGGGGGTGATTGGGTCACCTACTTTTACTAGTATAAATCAGTATATCAAAAGAAATAATCAACTTATCATTAAGATTAACCGAGTACCCGCGCCTAGCGGCAGCGGTATCTAGTTTCGTTAAATTTTCTACGGCGAATGAATTCTGAGTTGGAAATTTGTTTTTGTAGCGTTTGAAAATCCTTTTTGAACAACTATTTTTATGACAACATGATTGCGTTGTTTTCTTGATAGCATTGATATGTGTATGAAATTGGCCTTTTCTGGTAACATTGTTTTGAGTTGTCGGAGTCTATTACGATCGTAATAACAATGTATTCAAATGTTTTGTTTTCACCGTTCTATAATAACTGTTAACATTGAAAGTGGATAGAGTTTAATAATTGTCGGGTATTCATCGGTTCGGTTATCTGTTTATTTGGTTCGGTTAGTTAAAAACATTTATGTGTTAAACCGAAAACCGAACCGAACCGGATTCAAAATTGAGTCAACCGAACCGAATAACCAAAAACCAAACCCATATATCCGAAAACAAAACCGAATAACCAGAATTTACATAATTTTAATCATTTTTCATTTAATTATATATATTTTTAGCACAAATTTTTTTTCAAGTTTAAATAATGTTATATTTATACTAAGAAAGAGTTTTAGTATTTTTTTCATATATGTACATAAAAAAATATATATATTTATATGAATTCGGTTTCCGATTTTAATTGCCAAAACCATATTCAAATCGCTAACTGAATATTTAGTTTGGTTCTGTTTCGATTTTCGGTTATTGTGGATATTACCTGATCCATGAACACAACAGTATTTTTTGATTGGTTCAAATAAACATGAGACACTTATTACGTAACGGAAAAAATATCTAATAAGATTCATTAATCATTAAACATATTTCTTAAAAGCTTTTTGCTTTCCCATCAAAAGTTTCCAAAACGTCAAATTGTCAACTCATTCAAATTTTTAAAATTTTCCAAATTTCAAAAAAATTAGTTAAGTTGCAATTTATATATAATACTCACTTCGTTTTAAAATTATTGTCAGGAGAAAAAAAAATCACAAAGTAAAAAATCACAAAGTTTAATTGTCAATCACTCAAATATAATATTTTTCCACTAATTTTTTTTCTTATTTAAAATAAAAAGTGAACAATTATTTTAAAACATCCTGAAAAAAAATATGAACTATAATTTTAAGACAAAGGGAGTATATAGTCATATTATTCAGTAGTGTACTAGTGTTTATCCAGTGTTTCGTATACCTAATTTTGTTGCTATATAGATTAGAATGTAAGAAAGAAACATAGGACTTGGTTGGCTCAGTTAGTAAAAGCATTGCTTATTAACCTTTGTTTACTGTAATGATACCTTTGCACCCAAATTAGTTCCTTTTTGTTTTTACATGAATATAACCATTTTTACGTGTAAATTATATTATGACATATAAATAATTCATGTTATTTTTAGTTAGTAATATCAGATAACTAAATATATAACTTGTATTCTAATAACGATGATATGTATTTAAAATAAGTGTATAGTTCACACATGCATATATATTTGGCGTATGAGTTAGATCTCCAAGTAATGAGTTGACTCTTTAATCTATCAGCATATAATACCTGTTTATGAGCTAAATCAAAATCTGCCCATGTAAATCTACATGTAAATCTACGTATAGGTACCCACCTCCGCAAAATCTATGGGCACACTGGAGAGACTTTGTGGAGTAAGAGCTCAGGAGTCCGAGTCTTGGCTCGTGCTCACTCCAGTTGGTGCCCCACTAGGCCAGGAGAATTGACAGAGCTATTCTTGTGGGGTGGACAATGGCTGGTGCCAAACGGCACCCGGGGTAAGGGTGTTCCCACAATCTACACCTTTTGTGGAATTTTATGTTATACCGTTAAATCAAATTAAGAAAAGAACGGAGTATACGGAAAGATGTAAAATATTTTAGCCGTCTTATAATGTAGTTGTGGATCTATATATGTCTATGTAGACTAAGGATCAAATAAGAAGAATCCTTAAAATAAGAAGAATGAGAAATAACTATAACTACACATTAGAGATGCATCGATTTGATTTAAATGCATCCCTAATCTTTTAGATGTATCACAATATATTTTCTAGCTAAAAATAAGATGCATATACATATATTAGATGCATTTCATCAAGTTTTACAAATCCTATGTATTTTTCGCCCTCTGCGGGTCAAATTTGTTGCTAGTACTACTTTGCGTCGTTTTTGTTGGGATTTAATACTCATAACAATTATATAAAATCAAATAACATCATCAAAGCATGCAGCGGAAGTAAATAGGAATAATATATGTAAGTAATTAACCGAATAAGAAAACGCGTACCTTTTAGCAATTAAAGAATCGAACGGTAATTAAACAAGAACCAAAACCCAAAAACCCTAACTTTAGGGTTTAATCAATTCGACCCACACAAAAGTCGACCACCAAGATTACAAGCTCAAGCGCGCTTGTCCTTCGTTCTTGTACACACGTACTATTAGCGATTTGATGTGAAAAGCTAGTTCCTTGAATCACAAATAAAACCAAACACTTGTTTCTTGAGTTTGGAAAATTGAAACCCTATGGGGAGGGTTGGAACCGATCAGCCAAAGACAAGAGAGAGGAGAGGAGGAAGAAATTAGGTTATTGGTGTTCCAAGATTAGGAGAATAATGAATACAAGGGTTTGTATATATACATTCTCAAAACTTGGTGACCAAGAAATCCCACCTCCTTGGGTTGGGTAGCCCACGACCGGCCAAGCAATCCCAAAGGGATTTCGGATCCTTCTTGTCCACTAATTTCATTCTTAGTCCTCGTAGTTTACATTTAACGATCGTTAACTAAACCTCGTTAAATATTTAACTATCGTTATGTTTTATTTAGTGACTAATAATTAATAATAACATTTTATATATTAATTATTAACATCAACTCTCATACGTAATGTGTGCAATCCCGAAGTCTCGAGTTCGAATCCGGACATACATATATTTAAATATCCATAAAACCTTTCAGCTCCTACTTGGATATTACTTAATATAGTAATGACATCGATTAGTCTAGCTTTCACATGCCAATGCCCCCAGATCAAATCGAGTATGGTCTCCTGGAAAAAACCATTTAATGATTCATCATTTTACTTATCCTTTTGTTACTAATACTACATTAACTATGAATATTGATCAAGTCATTTCATAAGTTAATATTACATTTCGTTGTATTCGATTGAACAAGATTACCAAATCATCTGAGCACGTATTCGATAGATCTTGGGTATGGCCATACAAACATCTTGTCAACCCTACGAGGGGCCCAAATATAGTATTATGCTTTGAAACAAATTCAAAGGAACAAATTCTCTTGACTACAAACATAACTCATGAACTTTGCAACACAAATAGCCCTTATAACTACGATTCACGGATAGCGTTAGACTATCTTACACAAATGCACTACATTCATATCAGTTATCTGGTATCTCAAGTCCGAGGATAAACACTTCATGATATACTTAATGACAAAGATCCATAAAGTATCATCATGTAAAGTTGGGATGAGTCCTATATTCAATTCATTGAATATCATGTGAATCTGGTATGTCCCACGCATCAATATACTTTAAAAATATATTCTACCAAAACTCAGATTTTTCTTAATTCAATGACATTCCCACATCATTGATTGACAACGGACTATTTAGAATAACATAAGTTATTCACGGATTAAACATGCAAATATAGGATATAAAATTAAGAAAATGAAAATAAACATAACCAATATTTTATTTCATTTAAATAATATTTGTTCAAAACATCCCTTATCCAAATACTAAATAGATCAATGCATGATAATACTGGTTAATGAATTATGTATCAAGTAATGACAATCATACTTGTTGACAAGGCATAATTTCAACTAACTTTGATCTATCAGAATTTTGAGAATACTTATCTTAAGAATTCAACTAGTGAAGTTCTTGTATGTGTGCATTCAAAATATCTTGATATTGCCACATAATATTTCATAAAGTGTGTGACATCCTCAAGCACCAATTTATGACAATCAAACTTTCAAACATTTTTAAAGTTTAAAGTATTCTTATTCTTTATTGTATAATGCAACTATGCTCTTAGTTGAGCACAACTAGTTCACATGGCCATTTACAAGGATGAAATCCTCCCATGACTAGTATTGAGTGTCATCTCAATTAAACCAGCATCATTGTATACAAACAACAATATGCTCTTTAAAATCTCCGTAAACTTCAATATCGATAGTGTAATGTTTAATGCCTTCCAAACTTTCAAGTTTGTTGGCTATGACAATTACGCAACAATTGCTGTATTGCTCATCTATAGAATTTTGAGAGCAAATCCAGGCTGAGGAATGTAATTCTAAATTCAAACATATTCCATTTGAATATTCATTACACTAGTTATCTAATAACTTCATTAGATATCAATGTTGTCAAATCATCTTGCATTCAAGCATGATACAACAATAACATGATGTACATGAAAAATCCTTGTGTCAAACTAAGATTTTATTCATGTTCTACATATCCATTTTACAAATGATATATCATGTTCTATTAGACTCATTTATTTAATACCACACATGTTTATTAATAATAAACATATATTCCAAGGTTGTATGTCTTATTTTCTAAATCTTTCATGTGAAGTTCCATTCCAAACTAAAACTTAACATTTAGCTTAGATGGCATGTTACTACCCATATCATATAAGATTTAAAGAAAATGAACACAATACTCTCACTAGCTTTCAGGAATACTTAGAAATTATCTTATTTTAATTTAAAACCAAAACTTGGATTTAATAGTTAAATATAAGAATCATCTCCTAGATGCATGCATATATCCATTCATGGATTCTTGCAGTTTGTACATTTTCAAAGATTATGTGAATTCATAAAACTCATTTGCATTACTTATCGTCCCATAAAAGCAATCACACAAGAAAGAGTTTTAATATTCAATTGTCATTTTTCATATTAATGAAAATAAGTATGACAATTATAATCATTATATATTTAATGTGCCAAGGAAAGAATATTCAATCACAGTTAATTGCTTAAGTGTAATTAATAATCTTGTCACAAGTCATGCATTAAACACATGTACAATATTGTCCATATGATTTCTACACAAAAATTTAAACCACTAGGGTTTTCCTTCCTTTTAAGAAACTCATCTTTATAAAGATAAACCAAGTTTCCAAAGTTGATTATCTTTATGAACAGCATCTTGTCATTCATAGTATGAATTTACCACAATTCAATATTAGGTAAATGCATCATCATGATTAATAGGTTTACCATAATCCTGCAACTCATATATCTCAGCACATCAATCAATTATCTGAGAATCCTTACGGATCTATGAATGAGAATTCCACCATCTTGAGGTCTATCAAATTTTTCCTCATCATGATATTTACTAGTGTATTTTAGAAGATTATGTGTTTTGTAATTGTAATTTAATCTCTTCAAGATCCAAACAAAACTCCCACTTGCTTTTATAATTTAAAGACTATCTATAAATACTTTAGCAATTAGAACAACACTAAATTGTTTTCTTGTGGGATATTACAAATCACATTAACAGTTCGTAAATCTTGTTCATTAATAACCTACTCCATAAGTAGTTTTAACAAATCAGAACTTCAATATAAGACTCAATGTGATTCATCACATTCCATACAAAAATGGTGTCTTATTAATCTTCTAGATTTTGAGTTAAGTATATCCAATCAATACTCAATTTTCTAACCTTGATAACTTTTGGAAGAAAAGAATATATTGTTATCTTGAATCAAACAATATAACAAATGTTTGATTCTTGACATTTGAACATTCCATATACATAGAGTATTTCATTAGAATTAATATTGTAAGACAATCTAACAATATTTAAGATAAACATATTCCTTTTGGCCTACCTATTTTCCAACTAAGTCAACTTAATTGTATAATAGAATATCCAAGCCAATTGCATGTTTTATAACATAAGTATTCTTTGACAAAGTCAAAAGACATACTTGATTATAGTATCTTACTTTATATTATAAGTCTTTAAAAGACTTCATGTTTGTGAGTTTATACAAAAACACATAACCATGTATAATTTAAAGTTATTATGAACACCACGCCATGGTTTCAATTAATTAATTTTCAAGTTAATATACTACTCTATCTATTTATGGCATTCTAAAAATACATAAATATTTAATATAGTATTACTTTATTTAATTATTTCATTCCATGAAGTGTCCAACTTAAGAAACTGTAAAAGCATCCACGCCCGATCCCACGACAAGTGGAGATTTACCTTGAGATTACAATCTAGCCAAGATTTCACTTAAACTAAAATGTAACTTCAAGTGTTTCTATGATTTGAATGACATAAGATATAAAAGTAGTCTATGTTATAATCTTGACACCTGTTCTAAACAAGTCAATCTTATTAGAACGTTAATCTCTTACTTCAAAAGAATCCATTAATCATATTTGTATGTGTTGTTCCTTTGCACACAATAAATACTTCTCCCACTTGTGCATAGAACAACATCATATAGATAAACACCATGACATTCGTTTGTTTATGTGAGCAATATGATAGTGTCATAGATATTTAAGCATTACAAGTAGATGTAGGAGCACTTAATTATCAAAGAAACGTTCACGACTATCCTTGAGAATATGAATGTCTACATTTTTGAACGTAATATATTATTTCAAGAAAATTTAGAAATAATCCGAGTTACTACCAAGATGACAAATCTTGTAACTCCCACTGAATTAGACAACGTTACAATAATGTCTTATTCAGTAATACACCATACTCCCATTGGATTTGACAACATTGTAAGTGTTTCATTAACCAGTGAAAATAGCGTGCTATTACGTTACTACCCCTTTGTAAGACCATTCGTAACAATTACTTAGGTACTAAAAGAGTGTATTCTACTCAGTAGATGATGGATTATCCATCAATGCTATTAACTTGAAAATTGAGCATGCAATTTCTTCCATAATAGGTCTACTATCCCACAATGGTGTGTAGCACCTTTAATTGGTCAAAGCAAAACAGCTAGATAAAATCTACTAGTTTGTCTTTTACCAATTTTCTTGATAATTAGTCTAGCTTCTAATTTAATAACTAATAAAATGTCAAACATGTTTTCTAGTTGACCAAAATGTCATATAAGAATTCAATCACCAACGGAGGATAATGAAATATCTTAAGGAAAGCATGGTGTGCAATTTTCTTAACTATTAAAGTTGCTATGAGTTATATATTAGAATTTAGATAATTCTAATGTTCCTAACATACCTTTCTCAATCATGAAAAGGAATAGGATTGAGTCTCACTCTTCTTCCATGGAAAAGAGTTTATGTTTGTCTTTTAGTGAATTGTTCTTGATCAACCATTTGTTTGAAAACAGAACTAGATGAATTTACCAAAGCCCAAACCACGTTTACAGTTTAATGTTGCATTAATACAATCAAAAGAATTAACAAAATTCAATTTTTAGTATTTTCGATAATTAAATCTTTCAAGAAAATAAAATACCCTTTGGTCAATATTCATATTAACCATAGTATTTTCCTTGAATTTTGGATCCTCATTATCATAGTTTCACCACATCAGTTGATCTGCTAGTGGTGAAAGTATAGAATAGGTAATCGTTGAAAAACGATAATTGACAAACAAGTTTTCAATTTCAAAAATTATGGGATTTACAATTTTTCCAAAACAATTAATGCAAAACGTAAGCATGTTTCATCCCATCTTATGCCTTAAGTCATAGGTCTCACTAACTAACTTTAAAGTTGCTATGAGTTATATATTAGAATTTAGATAATTCTAATGTTCCTAACATACCTTTCTCAATCATGAAAAGGAATAGGATTGAGTCTCACTCTTCTTCCATGGAAAAGAGTTTATGTTTGTCTTTTAGTAAATTTTTCTTGATCAAACATTTGTTTGAAAACAGAACTAGATGAATTTACCAAAGCCCAAACCACGTTTACGGTTTAATGTTGCATTAATACAATCAAAAGAATTAACAAAATTCAATTTTTAGTATTTTCGATAATTAAATCTTTCAAGAAAATAAAATACCCTTTGGTCAATATTCATATTAACTATAGTATTTTCCTTGAATTTTGGATCCTCATTATCATAGTTTCACCACATCAGTTGATCTGCTAGTGGTGAAAGTATAGAATAGGTTATCGTTGAAAAACGATAATTGACAAACAAGTTTTCAATTCCAAAAATTATGGGATTTACAATTTTTCCAAAACAATTAATGCAAAACGTAAGCATGTTTCATCCCATCTTATGCCTTAAGTCATAGGTCTCACTAACTAACTTAATTAAGGTGTCTAATTTAGAAACGCAAATCATTAGTGAGGTCTCACACAACAAAATAATTCACCTTGTTATTGTAATCTAGATCAAGGTCTCACATAACTAAATTACAACTTCAAGTGTTTCATATCATTAGATGGCATAAACTTAAATTTAAAGGGTACAATTTTTGATGTGTAATCAAAACTTATGTATAAAGAAGCATGCATACAACTTTATAACACATAATTTTCGAAAAAAAAAACTTACTTGTATTTTAATTGCTAAGATTAAATTCTACAAAGTTTTAATCGATGCGTTGAGAAACTTACAACTTTGCACTAAGATGCTTCGTACATTGAATGGTTATACTAGGTAGCTCCGATCGAACTCACAGAGGCAGAGGACGGTAAGCATAAAGCATAACCTTAGACATCCATTCAAGGCGATTTGTGCGCGACTTCTTAATTAACCCCTTTATAGTTTGTTCTAGTGGGTGAGCCGTTCTAACCATTTAGTACAGTCGCATCAATCGATTAAAAGTTCAAAAATAATTCTTAGATAACAAATCGGTTTTAGCCATTATTTAGTCAATTTAATTTTCTATTCATAAAAACCCTTTTTGCTTACTAACATGTCAAAACAATATATAAACAAAAAGCATTTTAATAAAAATTAAACACACTCAAATAATATAAACATATAACTAAACAATTTAACATATGTAAAACAATTAGCCACATGCATAATTATTTCGATAAACTCTAATAAACAATTCTAGGCGTAAATAAATGCATACATTAACTAGGGCTTTCAACTACAAGGTAGATGAGCCACATACATCGACAAGTTGATTGCGTAAGCCAAAGTTAATAATATACCAATTAGCACGTAACGATTTTTTATTAGTTATAATTGAGGTCTACCCCAATTCAATAATTATCAAATAAATAGAACATGTGTGTATCACTAAACAATTTATTACAAACAATACTCCATGGCAAAACATGTATGTTCCACCATGGATTCCACATAACAATTATCACCCAAGATACGCATATTACATGGCACATAACAATTATTCATTAATTAACCACATAAAATTAGCACGCAATCCTAGGGTTTCTACAAGTTTTACAAAATTAAACCCTAATAAAATAAAATTAGGGTAATCGACCCTTATTAAATAAAATTAGGGTTTCGAATTCAAAACCCTAGAAACCATAAAAAAACATGCATATAATCATAAAGATCCAATTTTTATGTGTTTCGGTAATAAATTACATCATATTAACGCATTTCGTGATGCCACGTTGGGATTTAATACTCATAACAATTATATAAAATCAAATAACATCATCAAAGCATGCAAAGTGAAGTAAATAGGAATAATATATGTAAGTAATTAACCGAATAAGAAAACGCGTACCTTTTAGCAATTCAAGAATCGAAAGGTAATTAAACAAGAACCAAAACCCAAAACCCTAACTTTAGGGTTTAATCAATTCGACCCACACAAAAGTCGACCACCAAGATTACAAGCTCAAGCGCGCTTGTCCTTCGTTCTTGTACACACGTACTATTAGAGATTTGATGTGAAAAGCTAGTTCCTTGAATCACAAATAAAACCAAACACTTGTTTCTTGAGTTTGGAAAATCGAAACCCTATGGGGTGGGTTGGAACCGATCGGCCAAAGACAAGAGAGAGGAGAGGAGGAAGAAATTAGCTTATTGGTGTTCCAAGATTAGGAGAATAATGAATACAAGGGTTTGTATATATACATTCTCAAAACTTGGTGACCAAGAAATCCCACCTCCTTGGGTTGGGTAGCCCACGGCCGGCCAAGCAATCCCAAAGGGATTTCGGATCCTTCTTGTCCACTAATTTCATTCTTAGTCCTCGTAGTTTACATTTAACGACCGTTAACTAAACCTCGTTAAATATTTAACTATCGTTATGTTTTATTTCGTGACTAATAATTAATAATAACATTTTATATATTAATTATTAACATCAACTCTCATACGTAATGTGTGCAATCCCGAAGTCTCGAGTTCGAATCCGGACATACATATATTTAAATATCCATAAAACCTTTCAGTTTTCACTTCAAAATCACTTTCTAAACTAATTGTGATGCATCTAAATGAATAGAGATGCATATAATTCAAGTCGATGCATCTCAAATATGCGGTTATAGTTATTTCTCATTCTTCTTATTTTAAATTTTTTTTCTCACTTGGTCCTTACCCTGTCTATTTAAATGCATTACTATCATTATCCAAGAGTAAATAGATCGATACTCATACTATAATTACAATTTATAAGAAAGTAAATGTTCACTCACGGCTGTCTCACAAACGATCGTCTTCCAACCTATATAGCACATCTTTACTACATAAAATAGAAAAATGGTCAAAGGTGAAAGTGAAAATTGAAAGTTGAAAATTGAAAGTCAAAGGTGAGAGAAATGTATAATGTACTCCCTCCGTCTCAATTTTATTGTCCATATTTCCATTTTTGGATGTCTCAAAAAAATTGTCCACTTTCCCTTTTTAGTAAAAACTAGGGAATATAAAGGGGGAATATTCTATTTGTGTGGTTGAAAATTAAAGTTGCCCCACTTTTATCAAACTTTGTGCTTTCTCTCTCATGACAATTAAATTGAGACGGAGGGAGTAATTAATACTCTTATTAAAACACCCCATTACTTAAAAGTACATTGATTTATTCATATTGTACAACCAACTAAAATCATATCCACCAAATTAAATACAAACAATTAAAACACCTCATACTAAAAAGTACAATAAAATATTCACAATATACAATTTAAACAAGCTACAACAAAACTAATTAATGTTATTTTTAAAACACCCTAAAATGAAAAGTACATGTTATTATACACATTATACAAATTAATAAAACACACAAAGTTTCATACAAGCTAACAAGTTGATGGTATATATAGTTTTGAAAACCGCAGGACCAACAGGTTCAACCGAGAACCGGTTTTGCCACCGGTTCGACTAACCAATAAAAGTCATCCGAAAATGAACCAGAGAGGACCCGTTGAAACCGATACAAACCGGTAAATCAGTCTCATCGAGATCTATTTCAGTTAATCGTGCACAAGGTACGCCAGTATACTATATATAAAGGAAAAACAAAAAGTGAAAAGTTGAAACTAAAAATAGAAATGTTGAAAAAATATATTTCAAAAGGAAACTATTAATACACATCGAAAACCGGGTTGACCCAGGACGCTTCAAACCCGACGGGTTGACCCGGTTTAATTTCATCCGTGTTCAACCCAACCCGTCGGGTTGACCCGGTTTAAATCGATCCGTTTTTCGACCAAAACGGTTCAACCAGTTGAACCACCCGGGTAGACCCGAGTTTCAAAACAATATGTTTAATACCCAAATCTTCTAACTTTTATTATTTTCGCTTATAACCCACAAACATTTTTGTATCACTAAACGATCTTTCGTTATAAAATCCTGTTGCTATGCACGGGTATTCGTCTTTAACTATATGTGTATATAACTACCATTAAAAATTCAAACTAATATTAAATGAAAACAGATTCGGCATATTGAATGTTGGAAAGTACAACTTTTTTTTTATTATTATACATACAAAGCATGTATCCATTCAAACTAAAATTTCTAATAAATGTATGATAAATTTAAAGAATTTGTCCTTAATGAAATAAATACAATAACAATTCACACCTAAAATTTCAAATAAATGTATGATAAATTTTGACAACTTTTACTAATGTAATTTCTCAAAAAATATATATATATTTTTTAATTTATTTAATCTTAACAGTAATAATTTCTAAAAGTTTATCAACATATTTTATTTTATAAGGCACCATATTACAACTTATTTTTTATTGTTATGTAACTTCATAGTGTGTCTATCATATGCGATCTCAGTTATTAAATATTGAAATGTGTGCAATGACCATATGATTTTATTATTTTGACATTTATATATAGTTGAAATTGAAGAGATATTGTTGTAAATAACTTGAATGTTTACAATCACAAAACATTGTATCGATTTATTATATAGTCACGGGGTTCATTTTTTTGTTCCTGTTCTTGCGCATTAAATACGTTAAATACAAATTTGTTTCCAATTATTGCTATAATGATGGTGATTGATTGGTGCTTTAATCGTTGATTGTCCGCTAATTAATTTCAAATATATATAAAGTTTCTCAAATAATTTGGTCGTAATACATTATACAACGGTATATATATTATTTTTAAGCTTCTTTGGTTTGAAGTTTTTTGATTGGATCAAATACCATGCCTTGATGGATGATAACTACAAAGTGAAGCCAATCAAAGAGTTCGGTCAAAGAGGATTCAACACTTCATATGTCGTGTATTAAGAAGTTTTACGAGTAACGTGCATTGTTAGTTATCTCATAATTGATGTAATGTTTTATTTTTAGTTTCAATAAATATTTTTATATGTTCTTTGATACATGTTAAGAATTTTTGCTTTAGTTGAATTATCGCATGTTACCAAAACACTTACCACAATATCGCATATTGTTAATTATCTACCGCTAGAAACCGCTGCCGTTAGACGCGGGTACTCGTCTAGTATAACAAATATATACTAACAATTTACACAACTCACTTTTGTTAACAACAATTTCATATCTATAACAACATACTTTTTAGTTAACAAAATTTATCAAAAATTTACGTGACTGATTTAGCAACAATTTATTAACTAAATTTACCACGAAATTAAAACAAAAATAAAAAAATAAACTTACAAACAAAAACATGAATGGATCCGAATAAAATAATAAACTTTTATAACAAATATAACTTAAACTTTATATAACCAAAATTTACAACAAAATCTACCTACACTAACAAAAAAAACTACACGCAAAATCTACAAAATTAACCTAAACTTAAAAATTAAAGGATACATGTTTTGGTGGCAGCAGCAGATATTTCGGGCAACACCACAGCGACAACAAATTTTTTCCGGGGCGAGAGCAGTTATACCAGATTTTTCCGGTGTGATGGGTAGCGACTACTGTCAAAAATAAGGACCAAATATATTGTAAAAACTCAGATCTAGAAATAAAATTAACGGATCTTAATAAGAAAACCTTCAAAACTTGATTAATAGTAAGATCGACAGTCATGACTAGTCATCCAAAGTCACGCCGCCTTTCTCTCCATGACTGACATGACCGGATGCCCGGTCGATAACTAAAGTTTTTTTAATTCAAACATTTTAAACAACAAATTTAAAATTCATTCAAATTAAAAAAAAAACATTATATTACGAAATTAAAAAAAAAAAAAAACATTACACTACGAATTAAAAAAAAAAAAAAAAACATTACAATACGAAATTAAAATAAACACTACAATACTTAAACAAATAATCTAAATTGTAACGTCCTTTGATTGTTGCCTTAACTTTCTCTAATTCTTCTTGTTGGCGGCCGGTCAATTTTGAGTCGATTGGGGTGTTGTAGAAGATTATGTCGGACTCCTGTTTTGATAGCCTCATGAGCTCAAGTTTTTCTTTTTTCATCTCGAGCTCTTTTTCCCTCAACCGTAACCAAGTATCTTCTAAACCCTCCTTATTCTTACCTTTATCCCCTTTTGACGGCTTCTTGGTCTTGAAGAAAGTTTTGGTCAACGATTGCATAAATGAGTCTGATGGAACATCATCATCATGAGAGGAGGAGGATGGTCCCTTCCTCATCAGAATCACCGGTCGTGATTCTCTAGTCCCTTCCTCATCAGAATCATCAACGTCTTGGACATCGAAAGGATCACGAGCTTGGGTTGAACCAGAGGTAGAGGCAGAACCCGTTGTTTTCTTCCGACTATTCTTTTCGAAACCCGGCATCTCAACGTTCTTCCAAGCAGCATGACCATTTAAAACCTCCCAACACTCCTCCAAAGTGAAATCATGACCGTATGTCATACGGTATTCTCTAAGAGCTTTTGAAGTGTCGTCGATATCATTATCACCGCTTCCATAGGTATTCTTGATATTCTCCATGAGAGCACAATAATTACCAACCCTATTACGAATCCTACTCTTCCATTTGGTAGTGATGGAGTCATAGGTTCGGTCTTTGCCAGTTTCTTTCTTTGCCAGTTTCTTTCCTCTCGCCGAGTTTTCCGACACATAAGCCCAAACTTTACAAAGCGCCACCTCTTCCTCCTTTGTCCATGGCTCAACGGGCTTCTTGGCTTTCCCTTGCTTGTTTCCGGCTTCTTGCCTTTGTCCTTGGCCTTTGAAGCACGTCTTGATGGCTGCTTTGGTTTGATGGGGGACATCTCTTCAGCGGAAGCGGTTTTCTCATCATCAGAATCATCAACAGGAATGGAATCATGGAACGAACCGTGACCCGAACCTTGGCCCATCGAAGCATCTTGACTTTGGTAGTTTTGTGTCGGATACTCCGGCAAATAATCTTCCAAATTCATGTCAAGATTAGTACTTCGAATCGGGGAATAAGGTTGATACGGTTGAGAAGGATAAATGAAGTCCATGTTTAGATGGTACGACGACCCACTAGCTTCTTGCCGGTAATCGTGGTAAGGACGTTGCGGTGGGACAAAAGGACGGTTAACATAAAACGGGTTTTGGTTTTGATTTGGTTGTGCTAGTTGTGATTGATAATCAAAACTTTGTGGGCCAGCGAATTGACCGGTTTTGTTATGGTGATATGCCGGTTAACTCGAAGTTGTTTTCCAGCGAGAAATTCATATTCAGGGCATTTTAGGGTAGTCGTGATCGTCGGGTTTTTGATTGTGGAGTATTTTTCTTTGACATTTTGAAGTTGGATAAGAATTAGATTGAAATGAATATAGATGAGAAATGGTGAGTGGTGAATTGTGTTTGAGGTGAAGTTGGTATTTATAGAGTGGTAAAATTGGTTTAAAAAAAGTTTTTTTTTTTTTTTTAATGACCAAACGGTCAATTTTTAAAAATGTATTGATTTTACCGGTCAAATGTGGCTGGGAACTTGGGATTTGGAAGCATTTAACATCGAGTGAATTTGCACTCGATATTGCAAATTAGGCCGAGGCAACCGATGTGCCAACCGACATACGCATTCGACAAGACCGATGTTAACATCGGTTGAAGGGACGGAATTTTGATGCCCAACCAATCTTGCCCTAACGATTGCGACCAGCCTAATAGATCTGATAAAAGCTCAAAAAATACTTCAAACCTTGGAAACCCTTTTTGTGGGTGTTGGTCTTGGTACTCGTGTTCTGTGGTAGTTGGGCTCACGGTGTAGGGCTAGGTTTCGGCGTGTGTGAACTTATTATCATCACAGATTCTTTTGAAGCAAACCTTCATTAGATATCTGAAACTCACAAGAATTGAAAGATAACATATGTGTTATTTTCCTTCTTTGTTTCATTCATAGACACAAAAAAAACTCAAAAAGAAAACAACTAAAATCAATACCTACCCGAGACCTCGTTGAGAGATCTTGGAGTCAAAACTTTTTGTTCTTTATTCGAGGAATTGAGAAACTCGAAAAGGGTTAAGAGTGTTGGGTTCTTGTCTCAATCTGAGATTGTGAAGTGATAAGCGTGATCGCTCCCGAACCGTCAAGTTTTATCACACAAGCTAACCACTTGTGAATGGTCAACCGTGATAAACTTCAAACAGCTCAGGAACAATGCAATGAAGATCTAGAGGAGTTTAGTGTTTCCCCAGGTCGTTAAGTCCCAACGTGTTACTGAATAATCAAACGAATAGTGATCGGGAGAATTTGAACGGGAAATGGGTTATGATTATGAATAATTTTACCTGAAGAGAAAGTTTATAAATTACAGGGGCTTTAATGCAAATTAAAGAAAATTAAAAAACTAAATTATATTAAATAAACGCTATCACTATTTTTAAAATCTGATGTTTTTGATTTAAAAAAAAATTTAAAAACTACGTAACGTACAAAAGAAAATGTGAAACTGAAACAATATTAATCCTAAAAATATAAAAATGACATTTTTACAAACCTAATGATAAGAGAAAATTTTGAGAAAAAGAAAATTATTTTTATGACTATTTATTTAATTATTATTAATTAAAAACTATTTTTACTTATTTAATAATACCCTAAAATACAAGAAAATATGAAATAAAGCTAGAAAAATGAAATTATGACTTAGAAAAATCTAAAATAACTAAAGAGAATTTTCAAAACTAATTTTGTATTTTTCTGATTATTTTTCTATTTTCTATGAATTAAAAACTATTTAAAACTAATTAAATTGCTAAAAATTACAAATTTAACCAAGAAAAATTTGGAAAAATTACCTTTTTGCTTTTTATATTTATCTTAACCTAGGAAAAATGAAAACTTATTTTTTGAAACTTTTCTGATTTAATTGTATTAAAAGCTAATTAAAAATACCTAAAAACTGTTTTAAATGAGGAAAAATATCAAACAGTGCTGGAAAAATATGAAAAATTCAGGAAAAGTCTAAAATAATATTCTAAGTCTATGAAAATATAAAAACATTAGCTTATGTGTGAGAATATGGGCTAGTGACAAGTGCTTATAAATAAGCTCTCCAAATAAGCTAGAGGTACTAAATGAGCACCAACTTATCACATAAGCTATAATAAGCTAAAACTACTAGAAATGAGCTAAATTCAACTAATCTATACTACTGAAATGCAAACTGCAAAGATTTGGTGATTTAAACTTAAGTACCAAAAACAGTTTTTAGCTACTACTTTGTAGCTTGAAAATAAGCTACTCAAATAAGTTGAAACTCAAATCCAGATGTTGGAACCTAAAGTAGACCTGGCTAGCTACTTGTAAACCAAGAATGAGCCTGAGATGAGCTCAACTGAGCTCTTGACAAGCTCTGCACAAACCTGTGCACACCACAGTGACCAGTGCACAGGGCACTTTTGATCTAATTGACAAGCTGATAAAGAGCTTAAAATGATTACCAAAAATTTCACAAAAATCACTTTTGAACACCCAACCAGTTGAAGTTATTAATCCCAAAGTATCAAGAGCATTGATTCAGAATTTAGACCAACAAAAATCTACAAAGTTTGGTAAAAACTGAGTTTTTCACTTTTTTGACTTTTGAAACAGAAATGAAAGTTTGACTTAAGTGAGATTTGAGACCAATTCATGAACTGATTATGATGTTTTAAGGTGAAATAAACCTGTAATAAGCTACTTCTTTAGCATCTATACCTAAATCAAGCTTTTGATTTTTAAAAATTCTAACAGTTAAGCAATTAGGACATATCATAGATAGTTTTGACTTTAAGAGATTGTGCAGGCAATCTAAAGACTACAATTGATGCAAATAGCCTATAAAAGACTCATTCCACTACCCTTTTTCTTGAATCGACCTCAAACCAGTTTGGCCTTATGATCCAAACACTACTATAGAAATTGTTTTGAAGATTTAAGCTAGCAAAACTCATAACCAAACTCAAGCAATATCTAACTCAGCTTCCATCAAGCATATTAGAACTGTATAATGTAAACTTATTAGCAATTTCACTCTAAATCTGACACTACTAATTATGATCAGTCCACATCAAGTAAGAGCATAACATATGCACAGAACTTGGAATTAAGAAAAAATATGAGAAAATCAAATGCAATAAGCTAGAATCAAATGTAAATAAGCTAAATAGACTAACCATAAGCTGAGTTAAGCAAATCTATTTATTTGTTTAAAGCTGAGATAAAATTTAGACTTACAAGAGGTCCATCCACAATGGCTTGCTAACAAATGATCACAACCACTATCTCCTTATATCAACCCAAATAACTCTGAATCAACCCAAATCTAACCTTTGCAAATATCTAAACCATTTCAATTCCCCATTTGATCACAGTTGACTTTTGTTGATCTCTAAGATTGAGTAAATTTTAAGATTGAAACAAATTTAAGCTCACAATAAGCTATAACAAGCTTAAATGAGCCTAATGAGCCCATGTAACAATTTTAACTCAACAAAACTTAATTTGGAAATTCGACTTTAAAATTGCAAATATGAGAATTAATGCTACAAACTTGAAACTGAGATTGAAATAAGGTCAAATTACATTAAGGTAACAGAATACAAGCAAAGATTTCCACTCTAGAAATAAACTAAGACCATTTAAACAAAAACGACATACATATGTAATTAAAAACTAAGTACTACTACTCTCTCATGCTTCTCTTCTCTTATTTATACATCAAAAGGCTTTCCCTCTCTCCTCTGAGCTTTTCCCACTTGCCTTTGGGGCCATTGGATCACTTGAGACAATCTTTGCCGTTTGATGAATTTTGTCGCCAAAACTAATATAGCAACTGGGGGGGGGGGGTTGAGTGAATGGAAGGAGAAGCGTTAAATGATTCTTGTTGTTTTGGTGAGGTGGAGTGATAAGGGGGGGGGGATTTGAGCTGGAGGCATGGGTGAGGTCTGGTTTTGCAGAAGCGTTGGAGGGGGTGAAGTGTTTGGAGGGAAAAGGGTGGGTTTTGACTATGGGTTTGACCGGGTATTATATTAATAGGCAGGGGGTTCAAAACAGGGGGGTCAAGTGGTATATGGCAGGGGTCATGGCTTCTTTTGATAGGGGCCAAGGGTCATGGTGGTTTATTAATACAAGGACCACTTTTGCAATTCCATAAAAACCAAGGACCAAATCGCCATGTTCCATTTTCCAGGACCAATAATGTACATTCTGAAATTATAATCCAAGGGCTAAACTTGACAATCTCTAATATTCCAAGGACTAAACTTGTCAGTTTTGAAACTCAAAGGACTAAACTTGTAATTTCTCAAAACTTTTGACATTTTTCACCAAAGGACTAATTATGACAACTTATGATTTCAAAAGGACCTTTGGTGACTTTTCTTTTAAAACAAGTGCTCAGGGACTATTTTTGACAAGATTTGAAAGTCGGGGGACCTGAAAGCGCCCATTATGCAAACTTAGCTCATTTTCATCGATTTTAAACATTTTGCATCAAAACATATAAAATGCAATTTTGAGATATTTTCAGTATTTTGATGCATTTCGGCATTTTAAATGTTTTGCGATTCAGATTGACCAAAAATGATGAGTATTTACACACTCATCAATCCCCCACACTAAACTATTGCTAGTCCCTAGCAATCTTTTGAGAAAAATTAATGGATTTGAATCTCTTTACCAAAAGCCATTACTTCGGGTTGCCAAATGTTTCAGTTCAAGTAAGAACTATGGTACACTGATAACCATATGATTTTGAGTAAATCACCAGCTTCCAACGGATTTGATTTGTCTTTACCAGAAGCCGTTTGCTTCCGGACTAGCCAACTCTTAGATAAAATATCTTTGGTGAGTCGATTACCAATTATGGTTTTCCAACTGCCTTTACCACAAGCCATAAACTTGCGGGCTAGCCAACTCTTCACTAATTAAAGATATGGTGAGATGAACACCATACAATTTTGGGCAAATTGCAAGCCGTCAACGGATTTGAGATATCTTTACCAAGAGCCGTTTGCTCTAGGATTAGCCAATCCTTTTGTTTGTTAGACATGGCGGATCGATAATCAGTAAGTGAGTAAGTGCAAAACACTTACTCCAAAAAAAAAAAAAATTGGCCAAAAATGGGGAATTGGGTGGTATATTTACATGATAAAATTCGTGAGAATTCCCCCCCACACTAGAAATGAATATTGCCCTCAATATTCAAAGTACCGGCTGTTATGCCGAAACTGAGAACGTAAAAGGGAAATACTACGGCCATTATTTGATTTTTTTTTTTTTTTTTGAAAACTTTATATACAACCGCGGGGGGCAACTCCCCCACACTAGGGTGGTAGAAAATAGAAAGAAGTCAGAAATATGGGTGAAAACCCATATGGCATGCTACTGTTTTGATTCCCGAGTCGCTAGCTTGACTCGATCCCCGCATTCATTGGTTCATGGGGAAAGTTTGTAGATCCGGGACAACCACAAGAGGAATGTCCTCTCCAAAATAGTGCTTTAATCGATGACCATTCACTTTAAAATTTGGACCATCGGGTTGAGATAACTCAATGGTTCCATAAGGAAATACTTTAGTGATGGTGAATGGTCCAGACCAGCGGGATTTTAGTTTTCCCGAGAAAATCTTCAATCTTGAGTTGAAAAGAAGGACTCGATCACCGACGTTGAAAACGCGGTTCTTGATTTTGGAGTCATGAATCTTCTTTGTTTTTTCATTATAGATCAAAGAGTTCTCGTATGCTTGATCACGGAGTTCATTTAATTCATTCATTTGAACTTTTCGGTGATCACCAGTTGCCTGAATATCGAAGTTGGCATGTTTCAAGGCCCAGTATGCCTTGTGCTCTAGCTCAATCGGCAGATGACATGCCTTCCCGTACACAAGCTTGTATGGAGTACACCCGATGGGTGTTTTATAAGCTGCACGGAAGGCCCAGAGTGCGTCATCTAGCTTATCCGACCAAGAGGCACGGTTTTCGCCTCTGTCCTTTCCGAATTCTTTTAATCCCTCGGTTGGAAACTTCCACTTGCCCACTTGTTTGGGGTGGTACGCGATAGAGAGGCGGTGAGATACACCATACTTTTGCATGACTCTATCAAACTGGTCATTGCATAAATGCGTACCACGATCACTGATTATAGCTCGTGGAGTTCCAAACCTAGCAAAAGAGATTTTAAGAATTTCACAACAACTCGGGCATCGTTGGTAGGCAAAGCCTTAGCTTCAACCCATTTTGACAAATAGTCAACGGCCACGAGTATGTATTTATTATCGCGAGATGAAGGAAATGGCCCCATAAAGTCAATGCCCCAGATGTCAAAAATCTCACACACTTGAATGGCGTCTTGCGGCATTTCATTTCTTTGTGAGATATTTCCGTGACGTTGACAAGCGTCACAAGTTTTGACAAATTCATGGGCATCCTTGTAAATCGTGGGCCAATAAAATCCGGAATCAAACACCTTCTTGGCGGTGTAGTTGGGGCTATGATGTCCCCAGTAGGTCCAGAATGGCAAGCCTTGAGAATGTCATTGGCTTCCCGACCATACACACATCGCCTGATGACTTGATCCGCGCAAATTTTGAATAAGTAGGGGTCGTCCCAGCAGTAATGTTTTACATCTTTAAAGAATTTGTTTTTCTGTTGGGACGACATCCCTTTCACCACAAAGTTACCCGCATGGTAATTTGCAAAGTAAGCAAACCATGGGGTAGAAGAGTCTCCACGAAAAGAAACCACATTGAGTGTTTCGAGAGGAAATGTTTCGTTAATTTCCTTTTTCTCGAACACATCCTGGTAAGGGTTTTCTAGACGGGACGATGATCGCAGTGTTTTCAGCTCCTTTTTATCACGTATAATGATATCAAATTCTTGTAGGAGGAGAACCCAACGGAGCAATCTCGGCTTTGCATCTTGTTTTGCAAAGAGATATTTGAGAGCCAAGTGATCCGTATACACCACGCATTTGGTCAAGATTAGGTATGGCCGAAACTTCTCAAACGCATACACCACAGCTAATAAGTCTTTTTCTGTAGTGGTGTAATGGGTTTGAGCTTGAGTCATAGTCTTACTTGCGTAGTGGATAGGCTGAAAATGCTTGGTTTTTCGTTGCCCCGGATCGCACCGATAGCAAAATCACTTGCATCGCACATGAGTTCAAAGGGTAAATCCCAGTCGGGGCAACTAGAATGGGTGCTTCCGTAAGCTTTTTCTTTAATGTTTCAAAAGCTTCGATGCACTCAGGTGAGAAGATAAAAGGAGCATCTTTTCAAGAAGATGGGTCATAGGCCGGGCGATTTTAGAAAAATCTTGTATGAATCTACGATAAAAACCGGCATGACCTAGAAAACTCCTAATACCTTTGACGGTAGTAGGATGAGGCAATTTGGCAATAACATCAACTTTTGCTCTATCAACCTCAATCCCGTTTTTGGAAATCTTATGGCCAAGGACTATGCCTTCTTTGACCATAAAGTGGCTCTTCTCCCAATTTAGACAACGATTGGTGTCTTTACACCGTTTTAGCATTCTTTCTAAATGGGAGAGACATGTGTGAAATGAGTCCCCAATGACCGAAAAGTCATCCATAAACACCTCCATTGTTTCCCGATCATGTCGTGGAAAATGGCCATCATACATCGTTGGAACGCGTGCGGGGAGCGTTACATAGGCCAAAAGGCATATGTCCAGAGGCAAAAGTTCCGTATGGGCAGGTGAATGTGGTCTTTTCTTGATCCAGCGGATCAATGGGGATATGAAAATAACCCGAGAAACCATCTAGGAAACAATAGTATTCGTTTCCTGCTAATCTCTCAAGCATCTGATCCATGAAGGGTAGAGGAAAATGGTCTTTACGGGTGGCTTCGTTTAACTTGCGATAGTCAATACACACACGCCATCCCGTAACCAATCGAGTTGGAATTAACTCGTTTTCTTCATTTGTGACAACATTTATGCCACCCTTTTTAGGAACACGAGTGATTGGGATCGACCCAAGGACTATCGAGATCGGGTAAATTAAACCGGCATCAAGAAGTTTGAGAACCTCTTGTTTGATAACCTCATGAATCTGAGGATTCACCCTTCTCGATGTTGGATTTCTGGTTTGAAGTCATCCTCCATCAAGATTTTGTGAGTACAAAACTCAGGGTTGATACCCTTAATGTCGGAGAGTTTCCAAGCAATTGCTTGTTTGTGTGACTTCAAGACCTTTATGAGAGCAGTCTTCTCCTCCTTAGTTAAGTCTTTAGCAATTATGACGGGTAATTTATCATCACCCTCCAAGAATGCATACTCGAGATGAGGAGGTAGGTCCTTAAGTTCAACCTCGGGAAATTCTTCAGTAGATGTTTGTACTGATTTGATTTCCTCAATCGTGATCTCTTTCGGAAGGAGTGACGGTAATGGATCTTCATTTAACAATTGCTCAAGATAAAGGATATCCCCCTCCTAATCATAAACACCATCAATTCCCGGCGGAATTGATTCATCACTAGCAAGAAACTCATCGATCTCTTCCAGGAAGAAGTCACCTCCCTCAAACGGAGTGAGAGAGGGGGAAGAGTCGGCAATAATTGGTTGAGAAGATGTGGTGGAATCCCCACTCACAGAATTATGAAAATAACCAAGAAACTCTTGAGAGTACTCCTCTAAAGCAATATCAATTACATCGATTCGATTAACCGATTCAAGATCATAATTTGAGGAATACCTCGAAGTTTGATCAAGGTTAAAGGTGACAGCTTCGTTACCCACACGTAACGTGATTTCTTGCTCAAATACATCAATGAGAGCACGACCCGTTCTCAGGAATCCTCGTCCAACAATGAGGGGAACCCGATGATCGGCATCGAAATCAACAACCACAAAGTCAACTGGAAAATGGAACTTTCCTACTTTCACGAATACATCCTCGGCGATGCCAAGAGGACGCGATATAGAACGATCTGCAAGCTCAAGAGTCATGCGGGTAGGAATAAGTTCTGGAAGAGAAAGCTTCTTCCATTCTGAATAAGGCATCAGATTGATGCTTGCACCAAGATCGGCGAGGGCAAAGCATTCAATCATCACCGGAAAAACACAAGGAAGAAGAAATTTTCCGGGATCTCCAAGCTTCTCGGGAAGCTTCTTTAACGAAATGCCGGTTTTCGTTCATAGGAGTTTTAGCCATTTCAAACAGATTTTCCTTGTTGCTTAACATGTGTTTGAGAGTTGATGCAAACTTGGGCATCAGCATGATGGCATCCGTAAAGCTTATGTCAAAATGTAGTTCTTGGAAAATTTGAAAGAATTTTTCCATTTGATGACCTGGCTTTTTCGCGGAGCTTTTGCTCATTTAAACGTGATGGGTAAGGAATAGACGTTTTGGATTTGGGGTTGTCAACCGGAAAAACAACTCGTGTTTGGTTTTGGGTTTCGGGACAACTTGAGGATGGACATGTGCTGTACTTTGTGAGCTAGTAGGTTGCACTTGGTCCTTTGTCGCCTCAAGTTCACTTTCCACTACCTTCGGGAGAGAAGAAGAAGAGGTAGTAGGAATAGTAGGTCCATCATATGAAGTACCACTTCTCGTTGTGATCGCCTTTGCATCGCCCCTCGGATTAGCGATCGTGTTGCTAGGTAAAGTACATGAGCCCGAGGGTCGATCATTTAAAGACTTCTTAATGTCGAAATCGGCTAACCAACAACCTGTTCATTTCCTCTTGGGATTTCATGAATTGCTTCAACAACTCATGAGATGATGGTCCAGTTGGAACAATGGCTTGAGTTTGTGTAGGAAAATTCCGGCCTCTATTGTTTGGATTAGGGCCTTGATTTTGGAAATTTCCTTGATTATTGCCATGAAAATACTCTGGGTTGAAATTTCCACGACCTTGGTTTCTATTGAAATTTCCTTGGTTTTGGAAATTTTGACTTTGATTTTGAAAACCGTTATTTTGACTAAAATTACCTTGGTTTTGAAAACCTTGGTTCGTTCTATTTTGATTACGGTTTTGGTTTTGGTTGAAACCGGGTGGTCCGAGGTAGTGGTTAGGGACGGTGGTTGGGTCCATAGGAGCACGGTATTGGTTGCCTCCTGAATTGGAAAAATCGCCCACGCGTTTGCTTCAAAAGGGTTACCATCGGTGGCCATACAGTTGTAATAGGCATGGGGGCCACCGCAAGTAACACATACTTCCACTTTTTGACTTCAGGAGGTGAAGTTTGTGGAAAAGAGACTTTCTTTTGGTTGGAGAGAACCAAAGCTTGAATTGCTTCCGTGAGTTTGTCAATCTTAGCATCGGTGCTAGATTGACTCACGGGTGATGAAGAAGAAGGACCAACACTGACTTGGGAAACAACCGGTTTGCTTCGTGCAGGGCGGACTTTAGACTTGTTTTCAATTATCGCTAAAGCTTCTTTTACAGCTTTTGCTCAAGAAATTTCCTCCAGCGGAGGAATTGAGAGAATCTTGATCCGATTGACTCACTCCATTATAGAAAGTATCGAGTTGCATTAACTCGGAGAACCCGTGGTGAGGACATTATGAGCAACTCCTTAAACGATCCCACGATTCACTGAAGGGTTCATCAAACTTTTGTGTGAATTTGATGATTTCGTTTTTAAGACTCGTGGTTTTAGAAGGTGGATAAAACTTGTTCACAAATTTCTTTACCGTGTCTTCCCATGTTTCGATTGATTGAGGGGTTGTTTTCAAGCCAAATCCGGGCTTGTCCCTCAAGGTAAAATGGGAACAGAAGAAGCTTGACAGCATCTGTAGGGACATTCTTGTATTTGATGGTAGATGCAATCTTGTTAAACCATCGAATATGAGCATGAGGATCATCCCTCTCAAAACCATAGAATTGACTTGAGGTTACAAGATTCAGTAACCCGGTTTTTAGTTCAAAATTTTCAGACCACAATGGCCGGATAACAATAGCATCTCCATACCCGTCGATGGGTGCCGGAGAAGCTCGCACATAGGGCGTTCTTCCGCCATGATAACGGAAGTAGTGCGAGCAACCGGATCTCTGATCCGACCGATGGGGCGTAAGCGTCTACACGCCTTCTTGGAATCCTGACAAGCTCACGAAATGGGCTCACAGACCTAGAAGAGCGCATACACTAGAGTTAACTCTAAGGAATCACAGAGTTAAGGAAGGGAATTATGAAAAATGGAGAAAGAAGAATCTTTTGGGTTTTATGGTTTTGAAAAGTAGATATAACAACAAATCCAATTAAAACAATATCGAGGCAAAACGACAGTGAACTTAAACCAATAATCACAAGATGAATGGCTTCTTTGAAAAAGGTACACCACTCACAAGGACACAAAGGCAAGTTTTAATCTTTGGTTCGGGAACTTATTATGGTCGTACCACCAGTTAGGTAGTACCTTGCCTTGGTTTGCGGTGGTAATTTTTTATGTTGTTATCATTAAACAAAGAAAACGACAAATCTTTTTGTATTTTTATCTTATATATATATAGAAACAAAAGAAAAATATTTTTTTGTGTTTTATACGTTTTAAGATGTTTTGGGGTTTTTGGATTTTAATATAAGAAAATATAGATATATATATATGGTATGAACAAGGAGTGAATATTCAAATCACTAATCTGCTAAACGTAAGATAATTAGCCCGGCTGGCGTAAAATTTGATCGCTCCCAACCGTCAAATTTTATCACACAAGCTAACCACTTGTGAATGGTCAACCGTGATAAACTTCAAACAGCTCAGGAACAATGCAATGAAGATCTAGAGGAGTTTAGTGTTTCCCGTGTCGTTAAGTCCCAACGAGTACATTGAATAATCAAACGAATAGTGATCGGGAGAATTTGAACGGGAAATAGGTTATGATTATGAATAATTTTACCTGAAGAGAAAGTTTATAAATTACAGGGGCTTAAATGCAAATTAAAGAAAATTAAAAAACTAAATTATATTAAATAAACGCTATCACTATTTTTAAAATATGATGTTTTTGATTTAAAAAAAAAATTAAAAACTACGTAACGTACAAAAGAAAATGTGAAACTGAAACAATATTAATCCTAAAAATATAAAATGACATTTTACAAACCTAATGATAAGAGAAAATTTTGAGAAAAAGAAAATTATTTTTATGACTATTTATTTAATTATTATTAATTAAAAACTATTTTTACTTATTTAATAATACCCTAAAATACAAGAAAATATGAAATAAAGCTAGAAAAATGAAATTATGACTTAGAAAAATCTAAAATAACTAAATAGAATTTTCAAAACTAATTTTGTATTTTTATGATTATTTTTCTATTTTCTATGAATTAAAAACTATTTAAAACTAATTAAATTGCTAAAAATTACAAATTTAACTAAGAAAAATTTGGAAAAATTACTTTTTTGCTTTTTATATTTATCTTAACCTAGGAAAAATGAAAACTTATTTTTTTGAAACTTTTCTGATTTAATTGTATTAAAAGCTAATTAAAAATACCTAAAAACAGTTTTAAATGAGGAAAAATATCAAACAGTGCTGGAAAAATATGAAAAATTCAGGAAAAGTCTAAAATAATATTCTAAGTCTATGAAAAATATAAAAACAGTAGCTTATGTGTGAGAATATGGAACTACAGTGACAAGTGCTTATAAATAAGCTCTCCAAATAAGCTAGAGGTACTAAATGAGCACCAACTTATCACAGAAGCTATAATAAGCTAAAACTACTAGAAATGAGATAAATTCAACTAATCTATACTACTGAAATGCAAACTACAAAGATTTGGTGATTTAAACTTAAGTACCAAAAACAGTTTTTAGCTACTACTTTGTAGCTTGAAAATAAGCTACTCAAATAAGTTGAAACTCAAATCCAGATGTTGGAACCTAAAGTAGACATGGCTAGCTACTCGTAAACCAAGAATGAGCCTGATATGAGCTCAATCGAAGCTCTTGACAAGCTCTGCACAAACCTGTGCACACCACAGTGACCAGTGCACAGGGCACTTTTGATCTAATTGACAAGCTTATAAAGAGCTTAAAATGA
The DNA here is from genome assembly GCA_910596185.1 of Chrysanthemum makinoi. Taxonomy (NCBI): domain Eukaryota; kingdom Viridiplantae; phylum Streptophyta; class Magnoliopsida; order Asterales; family Asteraceae; genus Chrysanthemum; species Chrysanthemum makinoi. The sequence goes on along the minus strand of OU343225.1, from coordinate 71,839,041 downwards.
TTACCAAAAATTGCACAAAAATCACTTTTGAACACCCAACCAGTTGAAGTTATTAATCCCAAAGTATCAAGAGCATTGATTCAGAATTGAGACCAAGAAAAATCTACAAAGTTTGGTAAACACTGAGTTTTTCACTTTTTTGACTTTTGAAACAGAAATGAAAGTTTGACTTAAGTGAGATTTGAGACCAATTCATGAACTGATTATGATGTTTTAAGGTGAAATAAACCTGTAATAAGCTACTTCTTTAGCATCTATACCTAAATCAAGCTTTTGATTTTTAAAAATTCTAACAGTTAAGCAATTAGGACAGATCATAGATAATTTTGACTTTAAGAGATTGTGCAGGCAATCTAAAGACTACAATTGATGCAAATAGCCTATAAAAGACTCATTCCACTACCCTTTTTACTGTCGACCTCAAACTCAGTTTGGCCTTATGATCCAAACACTACTATAGAAATTGTTTTGAAGATTTAAGCTAGCAAAACTCTTAACCAAACTCAAGCAATATCTAACTCAGCTTCCATCAAGCATATTAGAACTGTATAATGTAAACTTATTAGCAATTTCACTCTAAATCTGACCCTACTAATTATGATCAGTCCACATCAAGTAAGAGCATAACATATGCACAGAACTTGGAATTAAGCAAAAATATGAGAAAATCAAATGCAATAAGCTAGAATTAAATGTAAATAAGCTAAATAGACTAATCATAAGCTGAGTTAAGCAAATCTACTTATTTGTTTAAAACTGAGATAAAATTTTAGACTTACAAGAGGTCCATCCACAATGGCTTGCTAACAAATGATCACTGAACCACTATCCTGCTTATATCAACCCAAATAACTCTGAATCAACCCAAATCTAACACTGCACCAAATATCTAAACCATTTCAATTCCCCATTTGATCACAGTTGACTTTTGTTGACTGTCTCTAAGATTTGAGTAAATTTTAAGATTGAAACAAATTTAAGCTCGTAATAAGCTATAACAAGCTTAAATGAGCCTAATGAGCCCACTGTAACAATTTTAACTCAACAAAACTTAATTTGGAAATTCGACTTTAAAATTGCAAATATGAGAATTAATGCTACAAACTTGAAACTGAGATTGAAATAAGGTCAAATTACATTAAGGTAACAGAATACAAGCAAAGATTTCCACTTTAGAAATAAACTAAGACCATTTAAACAAAAACGACATACATATGAAATTAAAAACTAAGTACTACTACTCTCTCATGCTTCTCTTCTCTTATTTATACATCAAAAGGCTTTCCCTCTCTCCTCTGAGCTTTTCCCACTTGCCTTTGGGGCCATTGGATCACTTGAGACAATCTTTGCCGTTTGATGAATTTTGGCGCCAAAACTAATATAGCAACTGGGGGGGTTGAGTGAATGGAAGGAGAAGCATTAAATGATTCTTGTTGTTTTGGTGAGGTGGAGTGATAAGGGTGGTGGGATTTGAGCTGGAGGCATGGGTGAGGTCTGGTTTTGTAGAGCAGTTGGAGGGGGTGAAGTGTTTGGAGGGAAAAGGGTGGGTTTTGACTATGGGTTTGACCGGGTATTATATTAATAGGCAGGGGGTTCAAAACAGGGGGGTCAAGTGGTATATGGCAGGGGTCATGGCTTGTTTTGATAGGGGCCAAGGGTCATGGTGGTTTATTAATACAAGGACCACTTTTGCAATTCCATAAAAACCAAGGACCAAATCTGCCATGTCTGATTTTCCAGGGACCAATAATGTACATTCTGAAATTATAATCCAAGGGCTAAACTTGACAATCTCTAATATTCCAAGGACCAAACTTGTCAGTTTTGAAACTCAAAGGACTAAACTTGTAATTTCTCAAAACTTTTGACATTTTTCACCAAAGGGCTAATTATGAAAACTTATGATTTCAAAAGGACCTTTGGTGACTTTTCTTTTAAAACAAGTGCTCAGGGACTATTTTTGACAAGATTTGAAAGTCGGGGGACTGAAACTGCCCATTATGCAAACTTAGCTCATTTTTCATCTGATTTTAAACATTTTGCATCTAAAACATATAAAATGCAATTTTGAGATATTTTCAGTATTTTGATGCATATCTGAGCATTTTTAAATGTTTTGCAGTTCAGATTTGACCAAAAATGATGAGTATTTACACACTCATCAAAGCGTTTGATGGATTTGGACACACACCTTGTGTTAATGATATTTTGTATGATATTATTAAGCACGCGGAATTTACTTAGTAATACTTAGAAGATGGATTGTATGATGTATTGTATGTAAACACAGATTAAACACAAAACTTAAGCTCCAATATTATTAACGAATAATACGAGTGATCTTGCTTATCACTAGGGTTACACCTTGAAGCCTTTGTGAGTAATACGTAGGTAATTAGACAAGTACCTAAGACAATGACCTAGGACATCCTTTTATACAACAAGGAGTCCTTTACAAGATAAGTATAAAGCTAACATTATAGAATATACACGAAATCTATTCTATACTTATCTAAACGCGTTCTCCTAATCATAATCCAATAGCAGTGGTAATACGTTTCATATATTTTACTAATGAATCCATGGACATCAGGCAGCTTTGTTTGTCTTCTAGTCTTCACTGGTGAATAGACATCCCCAATCACATTTTTAAGAGGATGTGATTTATGAATAGAAGTGTGGGGAGTCTTAGAAACTGCAATCTCACTTGGCATATTTGAGATTTCAACATCATTGCCTTGAGCTTCCTCTGTAATTGGAGTTGTAATTTCCGCATCTGGTGTTGTAGTGTAAACATTTTGCCTAACAGTGGAATCTAAATTTCCACTGCTTTCAGAATTTTCAGCATTCAAGTTGCTACTTCCTTCATTTCCCAAATCACTAGAAGGGTGAGCATCTCTAGTTTTGGTACATCATCATTATCTGCATAGTCCCAAAGAGGTAGACTGAATTCATCTTGATCATCTGCATGATCCTTGCTTGGTTCATCATCATCAAGAAACTCTTCTGAACCTGCAAAATCAAAAGAAGATGTTCCTGTAGAAACATGCACATAATTCATAGTATTGGTTAGAGTATCAAGATCAAACAGCCTTTTTTGGACCAGTTCCTTTGAGATTAACTTTGTTTTCCAGGAACTCCACATGCATATTCTCTTCAATCTTTTGGGTTCTTAAGTTGAATACTCTAAAAGCTTTCGACCATGGAATACCCAACAAAATACCCTTCATCAGATTTTTCATCAAACTTGCCCAGATAATCTATGTTATTGAGAATAGATACATGACATCCAAATGGTCTCATGAAGTCAAGGATAGGTGCTCTACCCCTAAATAATTCATAAGGTGTCTTGTTCTTTGTCTTTACCACTAAAACCCTATTTTGCACATAACATGCAAAGGTTAATTGCTTATTCAAAAAGTGATTGGCAATTTAGAATCTGCCAACATGGTTCTAGCAGCCTCTATCAGTATCCTGTTCCTCCTCTCAGCAACACCATTTTGTTGAGGAGTTGTAGCAATAATAAATTCTCTTTTAATACCTTTATCTCTGCAAAAATCATTCATAACTCTATTCTTGAATTCTGTCCCATTGTCACACCTGATAATTTTAACTTTCATATCATATTGGTTTTCTACTTTTGTGATAAAGATCTTGAGGATGTCTGTTGTTTCATCCTTGGTTCCAAGAAAGAAAACCCATGTAAACCTGCTAAAATCATCAGTCACCACCAGACAATATTTCTTTAGATTCAAGCTGCTCATTGATGTAGGACCAAATAAGTTCATATATAACATTTGAAGTGGGTGAGCAATAGAGTTAACCAAATTTGACCTGCAAGAAGCTCTGTGTTGTTTGCCTTTAAGACAAGCCATACAGGTTTGATCATTTTCAAATCTTTTTTGAGGTAAACCTCTCACCAAACCATCCTTGACAATCTTGTTAATGGTTTTGAAGTTAACATGACCAAGTCTTCTATGCCATAACATGGATTCATCCACTGTGGCCTTTGCAAGCAAGCAAGCATAATCATCTTTAGCAATAGTGTTGTTCATATCAAAGCTATATAGGTTGCCTTTTCTAGGAATTTTAAAAAGAATCAGACTTTCATCAGGCATCTTAAAATCCTTAGAGAGAACAAAGCACATATCTTTGGTAAAAAAACATTGTTCTTCTTGTCACACATTTGTGACACACTAAAAGATTATACTTAAGCTCTTTTACATAGTACACAGGTTAAAAGTCCAAGTTACCGCTTTTGATTACTCATTTACCAAAGAACCTTTCCATTTACTCCACCTCAAAACTCGACATACGCCCATCATAATGTTCAAAATCTGAAAGATAGGACTTGTTGCCAATCATGTGCCTTGAACACCCACTATCTGTATATCCTTGATCTGACCTTTTTGACCTTGGATGTTCCTGCACATAAGAGTAAAGAGTTAGTTTCTTTTGGGGACCCAAGCCATGATTGACTTGGATCTTCCTCGTATCAATATAGTTAAATCTATCAAAGGTCATTGATACACCATTGGGATTGGTTGTAGAGGTAGATCCTTTAGGTTTCCATTCCCAACGTCTTTGAGGCCTTCACAAAGCATTGCCCATGCCCCCTTTTCATGTTTACAACCCTTGCAATGATAACTTTTGAATGAGCAGTGGTAACTACTGGTTTGTTTTTAGGTACCCACTGTTGGTTATAATGAACCTTATTATTTTGAAAAGTTCCTTTCCCTGTTTGTGCAGATTTTGCAAAAGTTGGTTTGGACTTTGCACTTTTAACAAGTGACTTAGGGTGAGCAGTGTTAACAGTTTTGTAGTGGCAAAAGTTTTGAGGCCACTTCTTAGTTGAACTGCTCTTGGGACCATTTTGCAATGTGAATTAGGGTGTACATTATTTTGCAACCTGTTAGACTCCACCCTTTTATTCCCATGGACTTCCCTTCTCCCATTATGGTAGTCACAATAAGCATGTAAATGATCAAAACTACCACAGATATAGCATGCCTTATTGTACATCACAAAATCACTACCTAGTTGTTGAGATTTAACATGATTTCAACTCCTCTGGTTACCCCTAGGAGTCAGTAGGCTTGTTCCTATACATCTCAAAGATACCTTACAGTTGATCTAGATTTATTAATTGGTTTCCTAGGTTCCTCTGTAACAGTATTAACAACTTTTGGGAAAGAAGCCTCTACATTCTTTTTAACATTCTCATCAACAACAGATGAGTCACTAGCACTCTCAAAAACACCATTATCATGCTTAATCTCTTCCTCACTTTTCACCATTGTGTCCTTTAAAGGACCATATTCACGTTCAAGGTCCTGAAACTCTTCTAAGCCTGTATGAGCTAAATCTATACCTGGAGGTGATGGAACACCTCTTAGTGGTGGAGGCACAATCTTATAACCCATACCAGACTTAACTTTACTATATATTTTAGCATTCCAAATTTTATCAATTGACTTAGACTGATGATAACATGTGTCTAAAGTTAAATTGACATTTTCATTTTTCTTTTGAAGTTTTTCAAACTCCTTTTGGTATGCTTCGTTCACAGCTGTTGTATGTTCTACCTCTCTTCTAAGAAGAATCATATCATCATTATATTTTGACTCATTTTCTTGATAGTGCTCTAGTTGTTTTTCCAATACTGCTATAGCTCTCCTAAGGTTAGACACAGTATAATTAGCCGTATATAACTCTTGTCTTTCATTAGAATATAAATCATTAAGCCTTTCAACTTCTCTAGCAGCCTTACATGTTTTAGAACAACTTTTAAAGTTTTGTACCTCGAGTCGAGAAAGCCATAAGAGAAAATTCAGTAGCAACAAGAGCAAAGCATCGAATGTTCTTCTTCTTGTTCATCAGCCATGAAACTCCAATCATAGCTCACACCATCAATAGCCAACATTGCCTTTGGTTCTGCCACAGTTGGTTCCTTCTTTTGCTTGTACCAAGTAGATCTGTTGTCATTGGTCTTTGGTCTTTGGTCTTCTACATTCTCTAGCAAAATGTCCCAACTTATGGCAGTTAAAGCACTCCACTTTCTTCTTATCAAAGCCTGCAGTTTCACTACCATTGATGTGAATAGGCTTGCCAGTCTTCTTGTAGAATTTTCTAGCTCTCATGCTAAGAAGAGCTATCTGCCATTTTATATCCATTTCCTCCAAGTCATCTTCATCAATTTGCTCTATGTCTTCATGAGTTAAGATAGAGCCATTTACTTGAGTGGAGATGAAAGCATAAAAGGTAGGATCTCCAATACTATCAACCTTCTTCTTTGAACCTGCAGTGGTAACACTAACATTACCAGTGGAAACCGTAGAACCAACAAAGGGCAAATTCATCATCACTATCATCTTCAGAATCATCACTGTCAACAGAGGTTGACAACAATGCCAAGCTACTAGAGCTTGTACCAAGTTTCCCTGCCTTCTTCAACCTTTGCTCAATAAGTTTGAAGTTGTTTTAAAGGTCATTGAGTTTCATTGTTTCAATGTCTGATTTGTTTTCCCAGACAGTAACATTGGTTTGAAACTCAAGGCAAACTTCTTAGAAACTTCAAATTGAGGTCTTCCTTTTCTACCTCAATGCCAAACACGGTCAGTTGTGTAACAATCTTCCGGAGTTTGGTGAAGATGCTATCAAGTGAGTCATTGCTTGAAGCAGAGAAGTTTTCATAACTTTACTTCAACAATGTCTTTTGTGTCTTCTTTGTAGCATCATTACCACCAAACGCTGAGCAAATCTCTTTAAACGACTCCTTAGCAGCTTGTGTACTTGTCGAATGCAATGATCGATCTCTAGGAAGAGTCATCAGCAACAAACTTCTAGCCTTAAGATCATTCTTCCTAAGAGCTTTTGCAATACTAGATTCAGCACGTAAACTTTCACAACATCTGTTTCACCAACCTTCACAGTACTAGTCACAGGCTTGAAAGAATCACCAGCTTGTATGATCTCCCATAGAGCATAGTCCTGAATGAGAAAGTATTGCTCAATCAGTATCCTCCACATCTCAAACTCATTAAGTTTGAGCTTAGGTAGCCTTGATGTAGAAGAGTTGGACTGGTTGTTTTCCATCTCCATTGAATTGAGTGAGTAGGTTAAGCTTATTCCTTGGATCTTCTAAAACAAAATATCAGAGCCTTAGCTCTAATACCACTTGATGGATCTGGACACACACCTTGTGTCAATGATATTTTGTATGATATTATTAAGCACGCGGAATTTACTTAGTAATACTTAGAAGATGGATTGTATGATGTATTGTATGTAAACACAAATTAAACACAAAACTTAAGCTCCAATATTATTAATGAATAATACGAGTGATCTTGCTTATCACTAGGGTTACAACTTGAAGCCTTTGTGAGTAATACGTAGGTAATTAGACAAGTACCTAAGACAATGACCTAGGACCTCCTTTTATACAACAAGGAGTCCTTTACAAGATAAGTATAAAGCTACCATTATAGAATATACATGAAATCTATTCTATACTTATCTAAACGCGTTCTCCTAATCATAATCCAATAGCAGTGGTAATAATGTACCAGCAGTGGTAATACGTTTCCACTGCTAGTGTAATTCCAAGCAGTGTAAACCACAACTATCTGTGGTAATGATTATTCCCAACAGCGTTTGATGAAGATAAAATTTTATTTGAGATGTGAATCGGTGTTGATAGGTTTGAGATTAGATGAGATCTGTGATTAGATCTATTTTTGACAGAAGTTTTGGAGATGATGAGCAGATTTGAGAGTTGGATTAAATAAGATAGGTGAGATTTGAGAGAAAAGTTAAAGATGAGGGCGGATATAATATAATTAGGGTTCCGAGACTGTGGGACTGATCATATAACACAATATTTATTTGGTTTGTGGTTGTAGCCTTTATATATTAGTTAGGTTTGGGTGTCTGGATCTTAATATTTAAGGTTAGAGGGTGGTTTGGTTTTAGGCATTGGATATGCCTCTTTTATAAGTGAGTAAAGAAGTAAAGATAGAAAATGAGGTAATATCCAATTAAGATACAAAATCATATTTTTAGCACAAAAAATAATCAACTTATTATTTACTAATTTGGGCTTTCTGTTGAAAATATGATTATTATCCATTAAATTCTATCAGTTTTTATATTTCTTCAAAGAGTGGCACCATGTAAACTTCTACTACCACTTTTACCCCTATGACCCTCCGTATTATCCGTTTTATTTACAGGACAAGATATTTTTGTATAATTTTTTGATTTACATATTTTTTTAACTATTTTTAACTTGTCAAACTTTATATTTTATTTTTATAAATGTTTCACTAGTTTTACACTCTATATTAATAAGACAAGACATTTGTTTATGGTTCGATGCTCTGTATTTTTTATGTTTTATTACTTTTGATTTATCAAACATTGTATTTTCTGTTATAACTTTTTATTTCAAAGTTTTATAATAAAACTAAAATTATAAAAATAAAAATAAAAACAAAGTATCACTTATAGTTCAAAGGGGTACTAAGAGCATCGGGTGTGACAACATATCACTTTCACTTTTTCGATTCCATCTCATCATCCTCACTTTGAACATTTACACTAAAAAACAACCTTTCAATAGTGACATGTCATTTGGGCCCCACCATAAAAAAATTAAACACAACACTCACGAACAAAACTTATTTATAAAAAAAAAAGAAAAAGAAAAAACGTAAAGGTGGCCCACCATCTATGTAGGACCTTATATATATCAAATTTAACAAACAATACTAACCTATGGTGGTGGTGCCGGTGGCGTGATGTGGTGGCGGCATAAGAGATAAAGAAGAAAGAAAGACGAATTATATTGATGAGATAATGAAACATATACTCAATTTCCTACTCTCTAACCTTACTCTTATGTCACACCCATGAAATGAGAAGTAGTGGGTTCCTTTATTGGTGAAGGACCTTTGCATGGTTTACCTTATCAACCGATGTTAGGATTTAGACAATCCATACTGAAGTGTCGGTCACCCCAACATATGTTTAGCATATTATAGCTTGTAGACGTAACAATATATTAGTTAGATTATTAGTATTATAAGTAACACCGTGGAAGAAGGACGGGTCTTTACCCATCAGTATGCCGATCCACGCAAGGAGTATGTAGTCATTTTATAGAATTGCCCTCTCCCCACAAGGGAGAGGGTTGGATGTTCATTTGGTAATCTAACATTTCTTTTGTTTTATCTCTCTAGAACATCCCACTTACTCTCACTAGAACTCTAAACAATTCGCCCCATTATTGTGCTTAAGTGTGTGTTTATGAAATCCAATATGTTACAAATGGCATCAAGAGCCATGGTTTGATCACTCATCTTTCATGTTCTTGGATTTCTAGTGGTTTTCATAAGGTTTTTGGGTTTGAATGAGTTTATAGTAGTAAGCATCGTTTGGATCATTTATAGTGTTAAAGTTTGGATTTTGATAGTACTTTTGGGTTTAGAATCATTATTTGTGTTTGGGTTTTGATTTGGAAGGCTTGAATCATCGTGGTTGAGTTGTTTTTGGATTGAAAAGTGGTGTTTTTAAATGTTTCTTGTATGCGATTTGTCTCTCGGATTGTGTTTCTTCTATGCGATTTGTCCTTAGAAGTATGCGATTTGTCTCCTCTGTGAATGCTTATTGAAGCGATTTGTCACTCATTTTGTGCGATTTGTCAGTTTCAGAGAATCGATTTGTCCATTATGCGATTTGTCTATTGAGACAAAACGACAAGAAAGGAAAAAGTAGTGGAAGTAGTGGGTGTACTTGTGTACTATGCCATTTTTCAGTTTATGCGATTTGAATATCATGCGATTTGCTAGCTAAGTGATTTGTCAGGATGCGTTTTGTCAAAAGAGCGACTTTTCTGGACTGCTATTTGTCCTGAGTGCGATTTGTCTGAAGCGATTTGACATAAGGAGGACTGTTTTATGCGATTTTTGTTTAATTGTCTGACATTTTATTAAAATTTAAGACTTGTCATCTGATATTAACACAATGTCTTACACCACTGATCCCTTAATCTCCAATGTGCTCAAACTATATGATACTGTGGAGAACAAAGAAAGTATTTACTACTCAGAAAGTTTAACCAGATTGATTCAGCCAAAGATGATCTAAATTCTTCATACTCTGAGTCCAATAAGAAATAATTACACCTATTAATGCTACAGAATGCCATGCAAAAGGAATGCAGCGTTGAGCCCTATCAGCTACTTTACTCTCACCTCATATTGCTTCTACCCATAACTATGGAACGAACATGTAGTGCCCTCTTCCGTCAGGACTTATCCACATTAACAGGAACTTTGTTGTTAAACTTAGAACAATTGGAGCTACAACTTACCAAAGAAAAGGTTCAAAGGATGGTTCCAATGCTGCACTTCAAGTAATCTACAAACAATTTTAGCCATTCATCAGTGGGGAATATTCATCAGATTATGATCAACACATGACTGAAATTTCTTTCAAAAAACATACTAGAATGGAAATCCATGAGTTCATTGATACATTTAACCATCTTATGGACAATGTGATGAAGTACATTGAGAAAGCTACCCAGAACAGTGATTACATGTATGAAAATGAGATGCAATCAATGGAGAGGTGTGAAGAGTTGGGTAACCTATCGGGTATGGCTGAACCCAGAATTACAGACACATCAAAAATGGAAGCAACAAGCTGGTCAGAAACTCTTGCCTCACAGAAGAAAGATGCTGTGTGGAAAATGTTGAACGAACAAAAATTGGGTGCAGAATCTTCATTGAGTGCAGAATCTTCGGTAACTCTTATTAATAATCCACTTGTGCTTAATTCTGTGCAAACTAATGATCTTATAGAACATGTGGCTGATAAATGTCCTGTAACTGAGGCTTAGTCAATGATAAAACATATCATGACTAACAACGTGGTTGATAAGAAAATTTTCGACGAACTTTCAAACAAATACTCAATTCTTGAAAAACATTGTATTTCTCTGGAAAATGCAATACGACAAAAGGAAGAAAGTTTTCTTGCTACAAAATCTTGCATAAATCTGAAATTCCCAGAATTTTGAGAATTTTTTGAAATTTACTTGTTAAAAACTCAGCTTCAAGACAAAGACTCAACTATATGTAATCTGAAAAAACAAATCTCAGACCTGCACAAGGAAATTAATATTGGTGTGAACAATCTTAATATTGAGGTTTGTGATAATGTTAAATCTAGGAATGATGAATTAGCATTATGTGTGGCCAAGCTATCAAGGGAAAATGAGTCTATAAGGAAGAATCAATTAGAAGATAAGACCAAGTCTTTAGATCAAACAAGCTCCTTGTTAGTAGACATTGATGCCCTCAACACTCAAATTCAGAACAAGAGCTTCACCATAGTCTCTTTAAAAAATGAGCTAAGGAAAATCATTGGGAATGGTGTGAACACTAAGTTTGCAAAACCATCAACACTAGGGAAGCCAGTTTCACAAATTGCTAAAGAATGATCTGTAGTTAGGCAACCCAATGCATTTAAGTCAGAAAGATTTAAACCATTTAAGTCATGGTTTGCCTCCCAAGTTGATGAGAACACTATTTTGTCAAAACCAGTCACTTTAATAATTCATTCTGATAAAATGAAAGACATTTCTCATGCTAATGCTCAAAGCTCTAGGATCAGGAATGTAAGAAGAACATCTAGTACATGTAAGAAGTACCAAAAGGCTGACCACTCCCCTAAGAAACAAATTAACTTCAAAATGTCTAAAATCCAGAATAGGGAAATGGTTACATCTTCTACTATGACTAAAGGATCTAACACTCCTAGCTCTTATCTTAAGTGGATACCTACTGGTAGATTGTTTAAGAACATAGGATCCAAATGGAATCACACTCCTAGCTCTTGCCTTAAGTGGATGCCCACAGGAAAAATCTTTAAGAATGTTGGAATTAAGTGGATTCCCATCAGAACATTGGCAACTAATGACATTCCAAGGCCTGACTATATAACATCCAAAGAACAGGACACAACTGCTACTAACCCATCCAATTGCTATTCTACATGTGCTGTTAGTGCAGATATTCCTAACTCTTTTTCAGGTACAATGCTCAACTCAATCTTGAACATCATGACTTGGTTCCCAACTGAATTGAAGACTACTCATTCGGGAACTTTAGCTTGTTAGAAATGATTTGCTAATACTATGATTCCTGATCGCCTTTGCTCTGGACTCGTACCTCATCGGTTGACAAAAAAAAAATAAAACAAAAGAAATTTTATGTATATTCTTTTATACTCATATACATGATAGTTAATTAAAAAGAATTAAATTAATAATAATCAGAAAGTTACAAAAAAAAAAAAATAAAAAAATAAATAAATACTGGTATCGATAACATCTACGGTCCTAGAAATGTCATTCAATAATGGCACGGGTCTTTAGATGAAGTTCGAACAGTAGTTCTATTTTTCCTTTTAAACATGTCTATCAACACTCACATACCTAAGGTGTTTTGGATTCATTAATGGGTTATTCTCAATCAATCATCACTCATTCATATTCGTGTCTTTGATTGAGGGGGAGAATTAATCACTCTTCCATTCCTGATATTATGCCATATGTGCAGTATCTGTATTGGATTGTGTTTCACTTGAATGCATGTTTTGTATGCCACTAGTGTTGATTGGTTATTGTGATATCAGTATTCTGGATAGCCGTTGCATGTTACTTAGAGTGATTTTATTTGCCAAATCATGTTCTGATATGTGTTATATTTCATGCGATTTGTCTAAGTTATGAAAAGTTCTGCATGGGATTTGTCCACATTATTTGGGTATGCGATTTGTCCACATTATTTGGCTAGTCATTGTTCATCATGCGGTTTGCCAAAGTACAGGGACCTAATGTGCCATCTCTGAAAACTTGTCCTTAGATATTAAAGATGCGATTTGTCTCAGTAGGTCAAACCTTTCATCTTCTTAGTCAAAATTTTACACGTTTTTCTCTCTACTCCATTCTTCGAAGCGATTTGGTAAACTTAAGTGCTTGTGGTAGGATTACTGATCATGTGATACATGTTTTTCATCATAAACCTTGTTGGAAACTTCATTCTAGCTAATTTTTATCTGCAGATTTCCTTGTGCGTCTTCTCTTCGACCTAATCTGCATCTAGGTTTGTTTCCGTGTTAAAATGTTATTGATGTAGGTTTTAGAAGGGAATGTGTTGGGGATTGATGGTTAGGAATTGATGGTTTGTATTTGTGATTATCTCCCTTTATGCTTGCGTATTTAGACTTAGGTGATTTGGTGAGTTGGTGTGTTGTGGATTTAAGAGTTAGTTGCGTGAATGTTGTATCTAGGTGATCTTGACTCATCTAGGTGGAAATTATATGCCAGAATTAGTAATAGAGTCTATGATAATTGTTATCGTGTTCTATCGTTGTTTATTCTTGAATGTGATTTGTCATATGTTGCTTGAATGCGATTTGTTATCTGTTGCTCGAATGCGCTTTGTCTCAATAATCTCAAGTATGCGATTTGTCCTATATTATCTTGAAAAAGCGACTTGTCACTTTAAGATTATTGATGCAATTTGTTGTATCAATTGCGTAATGCGTTTTATCTCAATAATCTCAAGTATGCGATTTGTTCCATATTATCTTGAGAAAGCGACTTGTCACCTTAAGATTATTGATGCGATTTGTTGTATCAACTGTGTAATGCGATTTGTCTCTTTACATCCTGTATGCGATTTGTCATAAGCTTCTAGACGAATGCGATTTGCCTTGTGCGACTTGTCCCATGCGTTTTGACGTGTGCGGTTTGTTGACTACCTTTGACCCATGCGTTTTGAAAAAATGCGATTTGTTCACTATGCGACTTGTCTTATGCATTATGCGATTTGTCCATAATGCGATTTGTCTAAACAAATATGCGATTTGTCTGATGCGACTTGTCTAAATTATGATTGACTCTATGCGATTTGTCCTACATGTTGTTTCCTTCATTGTACCTATTTGGTCATTGTGTGTTGATCATATACTTGCTTGGTCTGTGTGCATTTACCCATCGTTCAATGTCAATTCTCTTTGATGTTTGTGTGTGTCCTACACTTAATATGTCTCTGCCTCATTCATATCTTGTTCACTAATGTGTGTATGCTACTTCGTATGCTTAAATCACTAACTTAGTGTCTAAGTTATTGTGTTGCAATAAGGTTGATCCATTGATCTTGCCTAACCTAACAAAATTTCCTAATATTGTTGTTGTATATGTGCTCTACATAATTATAATGGCAGGTACAACTTCTTCTGAGAATCTTGCTACCACCTCTCCACCCTCTGTACGTACCGGCGAGGAAATTATTCCGCATAATGAATGGGTGAACATTGCTAAAAGAAACTGCTTCGTGGATGCGGACAGAAACCAACCGAACCTAATCTACTGAATTGCTGTTGATATTCTGAAGAACACCAACTTTTTTGGTACCTTAACCATGTGGTGCACGATTCCTACCATTTACCTGCAAAAATTCTGGAACACTATAACATAGGACAAGATCACTGCCACATACACTTGTAACCTTGATGAAAAGTGGTATGAAATCACCACTGAGACTCTCAGGGAGGCCCTTGGAATCACTCCACGAGACCCTGAAAATCCATTTGTTACTCCACCTATTGCTGATGAACTTATGGACTTTGTCGAAGAATTGGGATATCCCGTGAAATTAACTAAGGTCTCAGCAATCGTCACCAATGATATGTATCAACCATGGAGAGCCATTGCCACCATTCTCAACCTGTGTTTAACAGGTAAAACTTTAGGTTTTGACAGAGTAAGGGCTCCAATTCTACAAATCATGTGGGGGATTGTTAAAAGGGTAAACATCGATTTTGCTGAACGCATTTGGGAAGAATTCTCCTTGGCTATGGAAACATTCATCACTGATAGACAAAACTTTTTGAATCAAGTCAAAGGATAGAAAACCAAAGACAAGAGGGTGATTCCTAGCATAAGGTTCTTTAAGCTAATCATCCAGCACTTGCAGCAGACACATCAATTTACTCCAAGAAGTGAGTCTGTTCTACATGAAGCTGGTGATGAATATGTGCTTGGTAACCTAAAATTTGTTGCCAAAGGAATGAACAAAGAGGTCTTTGGAATGCCAATTCCTGAAGCTCTTCTCACTGAAAGAATTAAGAAGGCAGATTATTTCAAGAAATACTTAAAGAAGGCCTCTGGCACAACCATTCATGATGCACCAAATCCTACACCCACACAACTCAAACTCACATCCTCAATGTCTACTTACGCAAGCCTCCCTAAGAAGAGACAAGATAGATCAGTTTCTGCTGATTCTCCAACTCAAAAGCAAAAAAGGAGAAAGAGAGACGCTGGAAAGGGAAAAGGAAAAGTGTCCGAGGTACCAAAGAAAGAGATGAATTTAATGGACGAAGACGAGGCTGCACTCCAACAAGGCATCCAAAATAGCCTCGAAATTTTTTATGTGTCTCAAAGACAGCCATTGAATGGGTTATGATACAAGAACCTGATTCAGTACCACACCAAATGTTGGGAAATACACTTTTGGGAGTTAATACTTATTGTAATAGAGTTAGTACTGATAGTGTCTTATGATAAGTATTAACTAGTTAGTACTGATAGTGAGAAAGTTAGTACTGATAGCTTTAAGTTTGTACTGTTCTATGTAAGGAATGTCGTGTAAGAGTTGTAACAACATATCTTCTATTCTAATAGAAGATATGATATACTTAGTCCATAGTTATCTCTGTAAGGGATCTCCTTAGTGTATAAAAGGAGATCCTAGCTAGGTTAAACATACATCACATATTCTAGCCATCTTAAGAAGAGCTTCAAGGTTGTAAACCCTAGTACTAGGAGAGTACTCATATTATTGTCTAATAATATTAAAGCTTTTGGTGTTATACTTGTTCTTACTTTAATCTTCTAAGTGTATTCAAGTAGATTCCGCATACTTGTGTGCATCCACAACAAAGTTTCTCATTGTTGTTTTGGAACCATCCAAGGCAACTAACACATTTGCAAGCTAAGTGTTCTAGATCCAAGGTTTGGGACTCCACAAGTGGTATCAGAGCTTGTGTCCTGAAGCTTTGTTTTTAGAAGATCCTGTGTGACAGACCTGAAGAAATGGACTTTGACAAATCCAATGTCACTGTTAACGAGTTCCTATGTTGCGCCAAATGAATATGAACTCTGGAGAATGCGCATAGAGCAGTACTTCTTGGTACTTGATTTCAAGTTGTGGAACATTGTGCTCTATGGAAACTCTTTCAAATCCACTGTCACTGAAGAAGTTAATGGTAAGACAGTTGTTAAAAAAAAAGGTGATCCTATCACCAATGAAGAAATGGCTCTAAGAGGCAATGATCTCAAGGTCAGAAGTCTCTTACTCATGGCAATACCTGATGATCATCAACTCACCTTCAACAAACACAAAGATGCTCAGAGTTTGTTCAAAGCCATTGAAACCAGATTTGGTGGAGATTCTGTCACCAAGAAAACTCAGTAGACTCTTTTGAAGCAAGAATTTGAAAACTTCACTGCTGGTGCAACTGTATCAAGTGACACAGTTTACAATAGGCTTCAAAAACTTGTTGGCCAATTGGCAGTATTAGATGTGGAGCTCTCCAAGGAAGATGTCAACCTCAGGTTTATTAGAAGTCTTCCATCACCAAAATGGGACACTCATGTCATCGTATGGAAGAACAAGCCAGATTTTGAAACCATGAAGTTGGACAATTTGTTCAATAGCTTTAAGGTGATTAAACAAGACATGAAGAGAAAAGCAGTTGCATCTTCCAGTTCTGGGTCACAAAACATAGCCTTTGTGGCTCACCCTGTCACTAGCAATGATGTGGACAGTTTTGACGTTAGTACTCCCAGTACTAATGTTAATCGATGGCTCTCACCCACTACAACATGCATCAATGAAGGAACAATCTATGCTTTCATAGCTGAACAGAGTCAAGGATCTCAGATCACTCATGATGATCTGAGACAAATCCATGAAGATGACATGAAAGAGATGGACATCAAATGGAATATTTCCCTGATCAGTATGAGGGCAAAAAGGTTCATGAAGAAAACTGGAAGGCAGATTAAGATCAATGATCAAGATGTTGCTGGGTTTGATAAGGGAAAAGTTGAATGCTACAACTGTGGCAAGCTTGGGCATTTTGCCAGGGAATACAGAAGCCCTAGGAGCAAGGGGAGACACACTGATGCTGATAACTCCTCTTCAAAAGCAATGGTGGCTGTTGATGGTTCTGGATATGATTGGAGCTTCATGGGTGATGAAGAAGAAAGTCCAATCAACATGGCTTTGGTATCTGAGGTACTTAATTGTTCAGATACATGCATTCCACTAGACAAATATTTAGAGTCGAAACCGGGTTTGATAATATGTCTGAAGAACTTTCTAAAACTGAGTATAACTTAGCAAATCATAAAAGAGGCTTAGCAGTTTTAGAAAAACAAATTGTGCACTATAAAGAAAATGAATCAAAGTTTACTGAAACAACTACTGTGCTTAATAGGGAAATCTCTTTTAAAGACATCACCATAAATGTGTTAATAGAAGACCTAGAGAAAGTTACTACAATCAAAGATAATATAGAGTTAAGTGTTGAGCAACTTGCAGATTCACAACATTATAACTCTGAGAGAGTTAATAAATTCCTGGAAAAAGCACTGGTTGGCAAAGCCAAATCCGGTATGGGATATAAGACCACCCCACCACCATTCAGATGTATCCCATCACCTCCTGGTATAAACCTTGCCCACACTGGCTTAGCAGAGGTTCAGGAACCCATATTTGTCAGAGGCCCTACAATAAAAAATTCTTTCCCGGAAAAGACTGATGAAGTGTTTGAAAGTGCGGTGACACCTCCTTACCTAAGGTGTCTGAATCTGAAAATAAAAAGGCTAGTGTAGAGTCTAGTGAACCAAAGCAACAACAGGCCACTAAACCAGTAAGATCATTTGACAAACCTGTTAATACAAGTAAGCCGTAAAAATGTTTATTTTTATTTTAAGATCTTCTAATGTTTTGTCGATAACAAACGTAAAATCATTTTAGCGAAACGAATAAAATACGTAATTAGTTTGAACTAATAGTTTCTAACACACTTACGTTTTCACATAAAACACCAAAACAAGTATAAGTGATTTTATGATTTAGTATTACATATGTACAACAACTAGTGTTTACATATTTGGGTAAAATATACACATAACTAGTATATAGTATATTGGGTAATATAAATGGGTAGAAACTTAAGTATCACAACCCATTGACCAAATACATTGAATGTAGTTGGGTACAACCCAAAGTCCATGACCCATGGAGCTTGACCCATAACCCATTGCATGACATCATGCTTATATCATATATGGATAATATCTATAACCCATGGTATTGACCCATACCCATGTAACTAGGTGCATTGCACTCAAAAGATACATTGTATCTAGTAAAAGACCCATGGATAAACCCATAACCCATGACCCATAACCAAAATAAACATCGGTAAGGAGGAGCGTCCCACGGATCCCTAGCTTTACGCTAGACGGATCCCTTGTGGGAGGGATCCGTGGGATCCGGGGAACAGTAGACATTTTCCTCTATAAATAGTGAGCTATTTCTTCATTATTTCTTACCCCTTTCTCACATACTTTCCCTTTGAGTTAAAAACTCTCTAACCCCAGATCCAAGTGATCTATGATTGTAGTTTTGTTTTTGTGTGATTCTCTAGGATCCTCTTAAAGGCGAGATCACCACCTTTGAAGTCAAGCAAGCTCAAGTCCATGAGTTGCCATGCTTCCTCATCATCAAGACTACTGAAGTCCTCTTGTTGATGATTCTTTTCTTTCTTCTAAGAAGTGTAGTGTTGGAGACATTAGTGAAAGATGTCTCAAGTGTCAAGATGAAGACATTAGTGAAAGGTGTCGATCGTCCGTATTATAGGCATTAGTGAAGGGTTCCTAGAAGTCAAGTCACAAGACATTAGTGAAGAGTGTCTTGAAGATCTAGCTAAAGGCATTAGTGAAAGGTGACTTAGATGTACATTCGATATGGTGTGTTTCGATGTACAAGATAGATTAGCATTAGATTCAAGGATGTTGATATCCTTAATGATGTTGTAATAAGGAGTTGGTCTCCTTTGGGATTAGTTGTTGGTGTAGTGTTGGGTAGTAGTTCCTCCATTATAATGGAACTCGGTATCTAGCCTAGTACCGGATAAAGAGTAGGCGACGTTGTGTTCGGTGTGGTTCACCTTGGTGTGAAAGAACCCAATGGTTTGCCTAGTACCGGAAAAAGAGTAGGCAACGTTGTGAAGGTTTATCCACCATAAGGAGTTGGTGTCGTGTAGTGATTACAAACTCTCGAGTAGGTGACTCGGGGAGTGGAGTAGGGCAAGAAAGGTGTTCTTGTAGCCGAACAACTATAAATACTCGCGTTGTGGTTTTATGCTTCTTACTCTTATCTTTTCATTACATACTTCTATATGTTTGTTTATCATCATCCAACACACATCCAAATAGATTGACATAAGTCGATCTAAATTATTAAAAGGAAGTTTTAATTGGCAAAACTATTCAACCCCCCTCCCTTCTAGTTTCTCACAATTGGCATCAGAGCTTCGTTACCAAGTTTCTTGAAGTATATTGTACTTTAAAAACTTGATACGATCCATGGTTAATTGAAAACTACAAGGAAGGTTTTTCATAAAAACAAACACCATGTCTTTTAAAACTCTTTGTTTGGATGTTGATTAGATAACAACATTTTGTTTTCATTTATTTTCTATTTAAATGCACTAATCTTCTTTGTCATGTTGATTAGTCAAAGCTCATACCCACCAAGCTATAGGAATCGCTTGGTAACAAGAATACCTTCCCTAAGAAGGTATCTTAAACACAAAGGAGCCGGAATTGTCTAGTGACATTTGTTGTGTCATTTGTAAAGACATTCCTAAGTGCGTTAGAGGTATGATTTTCTACTTATTTCTAAAATGACATTAGCTTGATAATTAAGTATGCCTACATAGGTATTTATATGATTATCTTTTGTGCATATACATGTATTACATGAATCTTCATTAGGAAGCCTTTTCTCACATACGTGTTATTTTTTCGTCTAAAGTCGTGGTATATAAAACTTGTGTTTTTTTTCTTTTAATCCAAAAATCATATCTTTCTAATAATAAAACAAAACACAAATTTCAAAAATTCCTCCTTCCCCATAAATAAACCACTCGTCGCCCACTTTATCAAATCCCCACTTTTTTAAATCTTTCATTTTCAAAAAATTACCTAAACCAAAACCAAAACCAAGAAGGTTCATCATCAACATGGTTTACATCGCCCTCATGCTCATCGCCTTAACACTCATCGCACTTGTCTTCCATATGATGAAGTTCACATACAGAGACATATACTTTGTGTTGTTAATCTACATTGGGATTATATACCCAATTCTTTGTATCATTCTTAGCATTGAAATGAAATATTACCAATAGTCTAGTTATCTAGGTTATTATTATCATAATGTGTTTATCATTTCTTTTGATTTATTTCATTCTATCGTTATACATTAGAAAGCCATGTATGCATGCTAAAAGAAAATGTCTAAAACACATATCTTAGTATAAAAATATAAGATCTAAAAACCTATGTTTTTATCAAGAAAACTGTTTCTGTTATTCCAGATCCACGGATCCCGAAAGTTAGACTTGCCGCATCCCTTATGAAAGGGAACCGTACATCTGGACTACAGTTTTTCATCCATAATAAAAACCACTTTCTTTCTAAAAGTAATAATCAACTAGAATGTCAAAACCATAAGTAAGTTAAGAGTCATTGTTGTTAAAAAACCATTGTTAATAAAAATCTAGTAAAAACGTTAGATAATCATTGGTTGACCACAAACATCACTTTCTATTAACTCATCGTTTCTATAGGTTCAACTATGACGCATGAATATGAGTTTGATTTTTCACTCACTAGCGTCTACACTTCGAACATCTCCCTTGAACCCAACACACCTGGCAATCATGTCCGTGGGTTCAATAATCTCAAAAACCGTCACTTCCACGAAGGACGTATTGTAGATACCTCTATACAATTCGAAGAAGGTATCAATACCTCCTTCCAAGCCATAGGACTAGAATGTCTTCTTGAAATCAACGAGAAGATATGTCCAAAGTTCATAATGTAATTTTTCCATCAAGTTGAACTCGTTCGTAACGAGGATCGCTCTCTATCTCTTTGGTTTTGGATCAAAAACCAAAAGTTTGTTTTAACTCTTGGGAAATTTGCTCACATCCTTCGGATTCAAAATCAGGGACAATGTGCCTTCACCGAAAATTGGTCTCTTGATTCTTTCTTTAACTTTCATGAAGAAAATAGTCCATATTGTTCACACATACCTTCCCCGGAGGATTTAAATCACATAATATGCAAACCTCGACCATATTACTCCGATCCAAACATTCTCTTTACACGGGACATCCGAGAAGAGTACAAGCCCCTTGCACTCATCCTACGTGAAAATGTTTGGAGTCTTAGGGGAAATCGAGAAATCCTTCCCGCTTGTTGTGCTTATATAATGTATTGTTTGCTAACACAAAAACCATACAATCTCGCCTATTTCTTCGCAAGGCGAATTGTAAATCTTCAAGGCTCCCTTATGGAATGTTCTTGACGCGCCTCTATCACAACGTCGTGCATTTTCATCCTCAATTTCAAAGTCTGTTGTACTTACTTGTGAACAAGATGATGGAACCGCTAAACATATCTCTCATGAATACTTTCTTCATTCGTGGTTCCACCAACACTCATCAACCATTTGATGATCCTTCTAGCGAAAACGCTCAAGGAAATTAGTAGAATTTTAAATAGGATCAATCCTTTTGTACTCATGCTTTATCAATGTAATCCAATTTCCTTCATGAAATAAAACATCTTACATTTGATATCTTAGTGTTAGAACCTCTTAAACTAACCTTGGAATATAATGCATTGACATGATCATTGCATACCTTTAGTAAAGGTTCTGCTTAGCAGATAGACGGATCCCAAAGGTTGTACTAGACGGATCCCAACACTTAGGGAACCATGGGATTCGGCAAACAGAAAATGCAATTGCAAACATTGTATTTCAAACATGTCCTTAGAAAACCTCACTCTAAGCTAGACATAGTGTCTTAAGGCAAGTTAAGTCCTTATCAAGTTAAGTAGATCTTTCCTACTCACACATAACTCACCTAGATCACACTCAAGACGCTTGTAGATCTATCATTTCACTTAAAACCCATTACTCTTCCGCTCTCTAGATCACTCATCATTTCTCACATGATCCCTCACATCTAGCCTTAGAAATCTTTCGATTATGGCAAAATTTATCATAATCATCCTTACCTCAAAATTAGTCGAAATTGATCAAATTCTAGTTTTCCCATCTTAAGCCTTTAGGATATTCTCCAAAACATTATTCTAAAGCCACTATCTGGTCTCTAGGATCATTTAGCTTCACTTGACACTCTCAAAATCTTTAGTGTCATCTTTGTTCATTCATTGGTACTCATGAAATTTCCAATTTCTTCCATAAAAGGCAATCATTAGCTACATCACTCATTACCCTCAAGTACTTAAGCACCCCTTCATTTAAGACATTTAGGAGGAATGAAACACTCAAGATGGTATAGATCTTAGACCTTAGAAACATCATTTTTATCCTTTCATAGCTGCTAAGAGCCGGATCCCTAGGATTAGTCTAGACGGATCCCTTAAAGGAGGGAACCGTGGGATCCGGGTGACAGATTATGTCAACTCTAGCTAAAACAATCATTTCAAGCTCATATTTCAAACTTAAACACTCCATCTCATCTTAAATGAGTTTCTAGATCAGTACAAACTCTGAAGTTGACTCTTGTGCATGTTAATAATCACATTCCAATGAATTTTAGTGGCTTAAGTCTTGAATGCACTTGCCAAATCTCTTGCTTTATAAACCACATTGTTAGGACTTCTAAAGTCATTATCTTCATCCTCATTTTCAGCAATTAGAAACCCTTGCAAACCACTTGAAATCATCTTATCATGAGGAAAACTCCAAGTAGCAACTCATCCATTAAAGAACCACCCAAGAAAATTACTCGTGTTGTACACGAAATCTCTTCAACCGAATCATCTCCGGTCAAGCCAACAAACGCAAGGATTTCTTCTCAACCAATCAAACCAATTCCTAAAAGGATAGTACCCATAAAACTACCCATGCCAAACACCACCATTCCTCCTAGGCCAAACAATATCATCTCCACTAAACCATCATCATTGGTTCCTAGAGCTATCTCGTTTACAACTCCACTATCATCACCACACCTCTACAATTTAGAGGATTTGCCTCCTAGGCCGTCTCATCCTCCTCCGCCGGCAACATTCTCCTCGTTAGGAGGAATAATGGTACATAATCAAGGTGTTGAGTCAACATTAGATCCGGCCTCTTTTTCACCATCACCATCATATAATCCCATTTGGATTATGAGAAATCATCAAAGTCAACCACCCGACTATATGGAAGTTGACACTTCTCTACCACCACCATCATTCTTGGTAGAGCCATCTTCAAATGCGCCTCCACCAATCCCTCCATCGTTTAAAGCTCGACAAGCCGCTTCACTTGATCCTTCTCATCAAGAAATTTAATTTCTTCCACCACCACTACCTAGCCATGACAAAGATTGTTATCATTGTCAACATGTTGAAGTTTTGATACATGAAGTACGAGAAGACCAACGTTTCATGTTCTATCAGCTCCTCTAACATTTCGACGAGATTAAACCTAAACAAACTTGAGCTAGAGGATTTTAGTGGTGTCCTAGTTTCAAGCGTTACTTAGATAAGTCTAGTAATTCCAAGTCATGTATCGATCATTTTCTTAGTTTTTAGAGTCATATGTATAATATCTCTAATTTTATTAAATGAAAATACATGCTACTTGCTATATTTCTGAGTATATGATTATGTTGTATAATACATATCTCACTTTGATATTAACATAATGTGTTATATCACCATTGATGAAATTGATCATCAGCCAGACGGATCCCTTATGTTTGTCTAGACGGATCCCTACAAGGAGGGAACCGTGGGATCCGTGATACAGAAAACTATTTTTTACTAACTTGGATCATATTTACAGGGAATTATGCATTATACTTGCTTTCTAACCTTTGTTTTGTAGTTATTCAATTTACATATAAAGATTTTGACACCCTAAAGCTAGGAGGAGCTTTGTGTCAAAGCAATATATTGTAAAATTACTTGCAATATTAGGATTACATTTCATGACATCCCTTTGCAAAATTGCAATCATAAAGGGGGAGCACACCCGTGATATAGAATAAATCTTTTGCAAACTTACTTGCAAATGAACTAACTTAGTATTATTTTCTTGATGCCCTTACATAGGAATGAACTCGTCAAGGGGGAGTAAAGACGAGATTCTTTCCCGTTACTTGCTCTCTATTTTTTATTTCTTTCACATGTTTTTCCTAAAACAATGTGTTAGTTTCCTTTCGAAGCTTTTTTTGTTTCGACAAAAAGGGGGAGAAGAAAGTAAAAACTACAAATTAAAACTTTTACGAATTTTAGCTTTTCCTTAAAATAATTTTATGTTTTGTCATCAACAAAAAGAGGGAGATTGTTAATACAAATAAGCAGTAAAAACGTTTATTTATATTTTATGATCTTCTAATGTTTTGTCGATAACAAACGTAAAATCATTTTAACGAAACAAATAAAATACGTAATTAGTTTGAACTAATAGTTTCTAACACACTTATGTTTTCACATAAAACACCAAAACAAGTATAAGTGATTGTATGATTTAGTATAACATATGTACAACAACTAGTGTTTACATATTTGGGTAATATATATACATAACTAGTATGTAGTATATTGGGTAATATAAATGGGTAGAAACTTAAGTATCACAACCCATTGACCAAATACATTGAATGTAGTTGGGTACAACCCAAAGTCCATGAACCATGGAGCTTAACCCATAACCCATTGCATGACATCATGCTTATATCATATATGGATAATATCCATAACCCATGGTATTGACCCATACCCATGTGACTAGGTGCATTGTACTCAAAAGATGCATTGTATCTAGTAAAAGACCCATGGATCAACCCATAACCCATGACCCATAACCAAAATACCCATGGGTAAAGAGGAGTGTCCCACAGATCCCTAGCTTTATGCTAGACGGATCCCTTGTGGGAGGAATCCGTGGGATCCGGGGAACAGTAGACATTTTCCTCTATAAATAGTGAGCTATTTCTTCATTATTTCTTACCCCTTTCTCACATACTTTCCCTTTGAGTTAAAAACTCTCTAACCCCAGATCCAAGTGATCTATGTTTGTAGTTTTGTTTTTGTGTGATTCTCTAGGATCCTCTTAAAGGCGAGATCACCACCTTTGAAGTCAAGCTCAAGTCCACGAGTTGCCATGCTTCCTCATCATCAAGACTACTGAAGTCCTCTTGTTGATGATTATTTTCTTTCTTCTAAGAAGTGTAGTGTTGGAGACATTAGTGAAAGATGTCTCAAGTGTCAAGATGAAGACATTAGTGAAAGGTGTCGATCGTCCGTATTATAGGCATTAGTGAAGGGTGCCTAGAATTCAAGTCACAAGACATTAGTGAAGAGTGTCTTGCTAAAGGCATTAGTGAAAGGTGCCTTAGATGTACATTCGATATGGTATGTTTCGATGT
Source organism: Chrysanthemum makinoi (assembly GCA_910596185.1). NCBI lineage: Eukaryota > Viridiplantae > Streptophyta > Magnoliopsida > Asterales > Asteraceae > Chrysanthemum > Chrysanthemum makinoi. The sequence continues at coordinate 71,813,202 of OU343225.1, read as the reverse complement.
ACAAGATAGATTAGCATTAGATTCAAGGATATTGATATCCTTGATGATGCTGTAATAAGGAGTTGGTCTCCTTTGGTATTAGTCATTGGTGTAGTGTTGGGTAGTCGTTCCTCCATTATAATAGAACTCGATATCTAGCCTAGTACCGGATAAAGGGTAGGCGACGTTGTGTTCGGTGTGGTTCACCTTGGTGTGAAAGAACCCGATGGTTAGCCTAGTATCAGAAAAAGAGTAGGCAACGTTGTGAAGGTTTCTCCACCATAAGGAGTTGGTGTCGTGTAGTGATTACGAACTCTCGAGTACGTGACTCAGGGAGTGGAGTAGGGCAAGGAAGGTCTCCTTGTAGCCAAACCACTATAAATACTCGCGTTGTGGTTTTGTGGTTCTTACTCTTATCTTTTCATTACATACTTCTATATGTTTGTTTATCATCATCCAACACACATCCAAATAGATTGACATAAGTCGATCTAAATAATTAAAAGAAAGTTTTAATTGGCAAAACTATTCAACCCCCCCTTTTAGTTTTTCACAAAACCTGTTAAAAATCCTGTAAAATATGCTGAAATGTATAGAAACAGGTCATCTACTCCTAGAGGTAATAAGAGAAATTGGAACCAGTTAAAATCTGAGCAACTAGGAGATGAATTTTTCATGTATAACAAATCTTGCTTTGTGTGTGGTTGTTTCTCTCATCTCGCAGCTCATTGCATACACCCTATGAGACCCCAACCCATCATGACCCCCAGAGGCTTTTTCTCAAAACTGGCATAAAACCTTTGAATAATGCAAGGCCAGTTAATACTACTAGACCACAACCCAGAGTATTTGATGAAAGACCTAAAAGAAACTTTTTAAAAATCATCATCTACTTCACCAAGGTCCTATAAATCAGCAAAAAACTTTAACTCTTATGATGAACAAATCAAGTTTTACAAGAAAAAGGTTAATACTTATGAGCCAAGACTTAATACTGATAGGCTAAAAGTTAATACTTTTAAGCCTAAAATGAAACATGCTGGCTCTAAAGTGAATGCTACAAAGGTAAACAAGGGCAATGCTGTTAAGCCCTCAGCTTGTTGGGTGAGAAAGACTACTCAACCCAATAGTGCATCGCTACTCTCAAGAAATATGATTACATTGATGACGAGGCAGATCCAAGTCAAGAACGGCTTGGGTCCCCAAAAGGAACTAATTTCCTTTATTTTATGTGCCGGGACATTCCAACAATAATGATGATCTTGGCTATTCAGACAGTGGGTGTTCAGCACATGACTGAAATCTATCGTATCTTTCAGACTTCATTGATTTGAATGGAGGATATGTTTCTTTTGGAGGAGGAATAGGTGGAAGGATTACTGGTAAAGGCACAATCAAGACCGGTAATTTGGACTTTGAAGATGTATACTATGTGAAAGAACTCAAGTACAATCTGCTCAGTGTCACAAATGTGTGACAAGAGGAATTTTGTTCTATTCACAGATACTGATTGCTTGGTTTTATCTCCTAACTTTAAGTTTCCTAGTGATGATCAAAGTTCTACTTAAGTTTCCTAGGAAAGCAATCTTTACAAAGGTCAATAATGAAGAACATAGTGCCCAAAGATAATCTTACATGTTTAGTTGCTACAACTTCTTTGGATGAATCTATGTTATGGCATAGAAGGCTAGGTCATGTGAACTTTAAGGTAATCAATCTTTTAGCTAAAAATAACCTTGTAAGAGGTTTACCTTCAAAAGGATTTGAAAATAAACAGACCTGTAGTGCTTGTCTCAAAGGGAAGCAGCATAGAGCCTCTTGTAAGCCCAAAGTTTTTAACTCTATCACCCAACCACTTCATATGTTGCACATGGACTTATTTGGCCCCACTAATGTTAGCAGCCTGAATTTTAAGAAGTATTGTTTGGTTGTGATTGATTATTTTAGCAGATTTACTTGGGTTTTCTTTTTGAACACTAAGGACGATACAAATGAAATCCTTAAGTCTTACATAGCTGCAGTAGAAAACCTAGCTGATAAGAAGGTTAAAATCATTAGGTGCGATAATGCGACAGAGTTTAAAAACCAAGTAATTAATGATTTCTGTCAACTTAAGGGTATTAAAAGAGAATACAGTGTAGCTAGAACTCCTCAGCAAAATGGGTTGCTGAAAGGAGAAATAGGACATTGGTTGAGGCTGCTAGGACTATGTTAGCAGATTCCAAGTTACCCACAACATTTTAGGGTGAGGCATTATACTGCTTGTTATGTTCGAAGGTACTGATTGTAAAGCCTCATGGCAAGACTCCCTATGAGCTGTTTTTAGGTAGAAAGCCCACCCTAGACTTTCTTAAACCTTTTGGGTGTCATGTCTCTATTCTCAATACCATTGACCATCTAGGAATGTTTGATGGAAAATCTGATAGTGGATATCTGGTTGGCTACTGATTGAATAGTAAAGCCATTAGGTTTTATAATTCTAGAACTAGAAAGATAGAGGAGAATTTGCACATAGAGTTTCTTGAGGACAAACCTAGTGTAGAGGGGCAAGAACCAACTTGGATTTTTGATATTGATATGCTAACAGAATTGTTGGGAATTCTACTAAGTACGAATTATGCTGAAGTTACTGCTGATGATTCTGCTGAAGTGTTACGGAATCTGCTGAAGTTTTAATTTTGCTGAAGTAATAAAATCGTGTAGTTGGTTTCTGCGGAGATAGATATTCCGTGTATTTTATAGTTAGTTAGGATATGCATGAGCTTTATTAGGAAGTGATAATGTATATCTTATTTAGTTTTATGTTTATACGTTTCTTGGGAAATGGTTTAGAGTTCCTTGTCTATAAAAGGAACACATTAGTATGAATGATGTACGAGTTGAAAAAACAAGTTTTAGTATTATCAAAGATCCATAGAGGATCAAAGTATTCTTAGTTATCTGTGTTGATACTTGTGTTTGATTTCCGCTTTAGAATACAAGTATTAGAGACTTTCTATTAGTGTGTTTGTGATTACATAAGCATTACTAACGATTCACGAGCGCTCAAAGATCTATCAAGGTGTTAGTTTCAACAAAGTGGTATCAGAGCCTCGGGAGAGTCTCTGTAATACTAAGAACATTCTTTTCTTTACACCCTCACAACCAAAACAACCTTCACCATGCCTGGATCATACGATGAAATTGAAGTCACCAACAATCAAAACAATACATCTCTGCAACAACTCAATCTCACAAACAGCAATGCAAAATTCCTATACCTAAAGAAGGAGGAGTATGATTTGTGGGCTCTGAAGATGCAGAATTGGATCTCCAACATTGATTGGAATCTTTGGGAAGTTGTGAAGAAGGGGAATAGTTTGAAGAGGCATGTCACAGATCCTGATGGTAAGGCTACCATCGTTGGTCCCAAAACTGCTGAAGAGATACTAGTTGTTCAGAGAGAGAACAAAGTTAGAACTATTCTCCTTCAGGCTATACCTGATGATCACATGGGTGACTTTCACTACATGCAAGATGCTAAGGACATCTAGATGGCTATCAAGGTTAGGTTTGGTGGGAACGAGGATTCTAGGAGAATAAGGAAATCAATGCTGAAACAGCAGTTTCAAGAATTCCAAATCTCTGAAGAAGAAGGTATCCACAAAGGGTATTACAGGTTCCATAAGATTTTGAGTCAATTGAATCAGCTGAAGGCAAGGCCAGACAATGATGATTGCAATTCAAAGTTCTTACGATCTTTACCTCCATCTTGGTTGCAAGTAAGCATTGCACTCAAAGCTAAAGGTGGACTAGATATGCTCACTTTTGATGAACTATTCAACAGACTTAAATCTCTTGAGCCCGATGTCAGAAGTCCCTTTCGTCCATCCACTCCTAGTCACACAGCATTTGTTGGGGCCTCTCAAATAAGATGACTTATGCTCCAAGTCCAGTTTCCTCAGCATCATCATCCTACATTACCACTTCATCAAATTCTCAACCTAAATCCAGTGGTTTATTGGAAGATGTACTTCATTCTTTTGTTGCTGATTATGACACTCACACAACTAGCCTTTGAGGATTTTGAACAGGTGGATCCACTTGATATGGAAGAGATAAACTTGAAGTGGCAACCTGGCCATGCTTTCATGGACATCAAGAGGTTTGAGCGTAAGTCAGGGAGAAAGTTTGGTTTCCAGGGAAGAGATCCAGCAAGATTTGACAGAAGGAAAGTTAAGTGCTATACTTGTGGTCAGATGGGTTACTTCTCACGAGAATGCAAGGATAGGAAGGCTGGTGATGAAGTTAGGTATTCTTCCTATCAGCAAGAAGCTGGAAATTCCAAAGCTGGATCCTCAACTGCTATGGTCACTCTAGATGACCATGTCAACTGGAAGGTGCATGAGCCTGAGAATGATGAAGCTCCTGGTTATGAGAATATTGGATTGCTGGAATGCTGTACTTCAGAGGATCGGCATGATCAAATTTCCTTAATGGGCATCTCTCGGGTACATAATTGTATTTTTGGTTGTAGTGAAAGATATAACGAACTTAAGGAAGCCTATGATGAATTGAAACATAAATATAATGAATGTTATGTCAAAGTTGAGGCTTATAAACAGGCTTTAAAAACATTAGAAAGACAAAAAGTTTGGTTTCAAAAGAATCAACTGGCTTATGATGAAAAGATAAGGGTGTTAGAAAGTGATTTAGAATGTGATAAAATTGATTTAAAACGTCGAAAGAAAAAGCTGATGTAGTTTCTAAAAACCAAGTGCTAAAAGAGAAACTAGATGAGGAAGTAGCTAGGCATAAAGAATGGTTATTGTCTGTAACAAGTTAGCCGGTCATATCTATGCTAGTCGATCCTAATATCGCAATAGGTTTAGGCTTTAAGAAGTATGTAGGGATAGAATCTAGGGATGACCTACGTAAATCTACACTAGCGAGGATTAGCTAATTATGTAAAAGAAGGAAAATTACATGCTGTCCCTGGACCTATTAGAGGAGAATATATGCCCATTGACCTTTCCATAACAGTTGACTTTGATGGATCACACCATCTTTATGGAAAAAAGTCAAAAGACTTGCCAAACCCTGATTCTTCATCTACTGACTTTGTCTCCTGTGTTGACAGTGACAAGTCCTCTGACCAAGGGTCTACTGCTTCTACCAGTTGTGATTCAAATGAAAAGTTAGACCTTCCCAAGACCTCACCCAAGCCTACACCCAAGACTCCTTACAAGCCTGTTAGAGTTGCTGCTGAGGAATCAACTTCTAAGACAGTTTCCTTTGAAGACTTGTCTTTTAATTCTTTGCAAAATAATGTTTTTCATTCTGTTAAAAACAATTCTGTTAACGTTTGTGGTTTGAATGCTTTTGCATGTAATGGAACATCTTTCACTTTAAATAAATCTTCTAACAAGAACAAATGTTTTGTTTGTGGAAGTAAATTTCATTTGATTAAGGATTGAAATTTTCATGAGCAAAGAATGGTTGTATGTGCTAGTCAAAAGAAACCTAGACCAATGTGGAAAAATGTTAATGATATACCACCTTTTGTTCCACAAGCAACTCATAATAAACCTTCTCCATTTCCTTGGAGAAGATCTATTGCTAGACCATATGTGAAACCAGCTAGTTCATATTTTCAAAATGGTTATTGGCATGGATGTGTTGACTCAATGTATGATGGGAAGGGATATATGGATACTGCTGTGAGGCCATCAGTAGGTTGTTCTTGGACTAAAAAGGGACCTAATTTTAAATGGAGGACCAAGAACAATGGTGGATCTTATACATCTACATGGCCTAAATCTTATGATCCACAAGACAGGCTCAAGTCAGTAATGACTTGAGTCTCCATAGTGTACTAATATTTTGTATATATATTCTTGTTGTTGTTGTAGGATCATCCCCTGAGGAGTAAAGATGTTGGCATTGTGGATAGTGGTTGTTCTAGAAGCATGTCAGGAAACAAAGAAAAGATGCATGATTTTGTACCCATAGAAGGAGGAGGCAGTGTGACTTTTGGTGGAGGAGATGGTAGAATTACAGGCAAAGGCACCATTAGAACACCTCATTTGGATTTTGAGAATGTGTACTACGTTAAGGAACTGCAACATTTCAAATTGTTATCAGTATCACAAATTTGTGACACCAAGAACAAAGTATTATTTTGTGAGAATGAATGTATTGTGCTCTCTAAAGACTTTACACTTCCAGAAGATACATCCATTCTGCTGAGAGTTCCTAGAAGCCACAATTTATACACATTCAATTTGAATGATGTTCAACCAGAAGGTGACCTAACATGTTTGGTGGCTAAAGCATCCCTGGATGAGTCTACAAAATGGCATAGAAGGATGGCTCATGTGAACTTCAAGACCATTAACAAGCTTTCTAAACTGGGTCTTGTTGAAGGACTTCCTTCCAGAGTCTTCACCAATGAACACAATTGTGTTGCCTGCAACAAAGGAAAGCAACACAAAGCCTCATACAAAGCCATTACAGCTGTGAGCACTATCTCAGAACCTCTTCAGTTGCTGCATATGGATCTTTTTGGTCCAACCCAAGTCAGGAGAATTGATCACAAGTATTTCTGCGTGGTAATCACTGATGACTATAGCAGGTTTTGTTGGGTATTCTTTTTGAGGACTAAAGATGAAACATCTAAAGTTTTAAAAGAGTTCATTACCCTTGTTGAAAACCAGTTGAACAAAAAGGATAAAGGCATTCGGTGTGATAATGGGACAGAGTTCAAAAATGCTGTATTAATAGAACTCTGTAAGTCTAAAAGGATAAAAAGGGACTATAGCACTCCAAGAACCCCACAACAAAATGGGGTAGCTGAAAGAAAGAATAGTACCTTAATAGAGGCAGCAAGATCCATGCTTGCAGACTCTAAATTACCCACTATGTTCTGGACTGAAGCAGTTAGCACGGCTTGCTATGTACTAAACAAGGTATCCATTACTAGACCTTATTTCAAGACACCTTATGAACTTCTCACTGGGAAAGTTCCTGCTATACATTACTTCAAACCGTTTGGATGTCAAGTGACCATTTTGAACACGAGTGATCCATTGGGAAAATTTGATGAGAAAGCTGATGAGGGGTATATTGTGGGTTATTCAGCTCATAGTAAGGCTTATAGGGTATACAATTTAAATGCTAAGAAGATTGAGGAGACTCTGAACCTAAGATACGTAGAAGATAAGCCTAATGTTCAGGGACAAGGTCATGTTTGGTCCTTTGACCTGGATTATTTAATTGATTACTTGGGTTATACTTGACATGTTGCTAACCAATCTGCAGGTCCACAAGAGTCTCCCACTGACCATGCAGGTACCCTGGATGATGACTCAGAGAGTGAGTCTGATCATGATGAACAACCAATTCTTGTACCTTCCTTCTCTCCTAACCATTTTGCAGGTGATCATTCTAAAGTAACTTCTGAGGAGCATGAAGATGAGTCACACTATGCAAAGGACCTTGCTAGGCTCAAGAAACAAGAGTATGCAGCTAATCTAGAAGCTGAGAGGCTTGGTGGGGAGTTTGCAAGAGGCGCAGTCAGTGGAAACCATGATTCTCCTGACAGTCATCTTGTTTCTCCTGACAACACCAAATCTGCTGATAGCCCTGCTGCATCTACTCCAATTTCTACCAGTGTGTCCACAAACTTTGAAGAACCATATACATGATTTCTAAGTCCTTCAGATCTTGGTAATCATCAACCCAAAGATGGAATCTTCACTTCACCTTCCTATGACAGTGATTTTGAACCAACTGTGAACAATCTTGACACCACAATTGATGCCAACCCCTCTGCTACAAAAAGGATCAACAGTGCTCATCCTCAAGCAAATATTATTGGTGATCCTCAAGCACCTGTTCGAACTAGAATTGCTGTGTCAAGTTCTAAGTATGGTCAAGTTGCTTTTCTTTCCTATGTCTCAAACCAGCAAAGGGACAATCACACAGACTTTAAGCATTGTCTGTTTGCTTGCTTCCTTTCTCAAGTGGAACCAACCACTGTTACTCAAGCTCTTGAAGATTCAAGTTGGCTTGAAGCAATGCAAGATGAGATGCAACAATTCAAGAATCAGCAGGTTTGGATATTGGTACCACTACCACATGGGAAGATTGCAATTGGGACAAAATGGATCTTGAAGAATAAAAGAGATACAAGGGGTATTATGGTTAAAAAAAAAGCACGATTAGTGGCTCAGGAGTTCAGGAAAGAGGAAGGAATTGATTATGATGAAGCTTTTGCACCTGTAGCTAAAGTGGAGGCCATTCGAATCTTCTTGGCTTATGCATCTTATATGGGGTTCATGGTTTATCAAATGGATGTGAAAGGTGCTTTTCTGTATGGTGAGATAGAAGAAGAAGTATATGTCACTCAACCCAAAGGCTTTGAAGACCCAGATCATCCACAACATGTTTACAAGGTTGTGAAAGCTCTCAATGGACTCCATCAGGCACCAAGAGCATGGTATGCTAGGCTATCTGCATTTCTGCTGAAGCATGGTTACAGAAGAGGTGCCATTGACAAACCACTCTTCCTAATGAATAATAACAGAGACATAATCCTTGTGCAAGTTTATGTGGATGACATTATCTTTGGATCCACTAAAGAAGCTTGGTGCAGGGAGTTTGAGGAGTTAATGAAGGGAGAGTTTCAGATGAGTGCTATGGGGGAGCTTACTTTCTTTTTGGGTCTACAAGTTCAGCAGAAACCTGATGGTATTTTTATCAATCAGGATAAATATGTGAGAGATATTTTGAAGAAGTTTGATATGGAAAATGTCAGAACTGCCACTACACCTTATGAAGCTCCAAAACCAAAGAACAATTGTGAACCAGATCTAGTTGTGAATGTTCAGTTATACAGATCTATGATTGGTTCATTAATGTATTTAACATCTTCTAGGCCTGACATTACATTTGTTGTAAGTGCTTGTTCTACACATCAGGTCACTCCACTTACTTCCAACTTGAATGCAGTCAAAGAGATCTTCAAGTATCTGAAAGGCCAACCCAAGTTAGGTCTTTGGTACCCAAAAGAGTCTCTTTTTGTATTGGAAGCATATAGTGATAGTGATCCACAACTGGAGGTTGCCAATTCCTTGGTTGAATATTGATTTCTTGCCAATGCAAGAAACAAACTATTGTTGCTATCTCCTCTACTGAAGCAGAGTATATTGCTGCTGCCAATTGTTATGGTCAGGTACTATAGATCCAAAATCAATTGCTGGATTATGGGTTTAATTTCATGAACACCACAATCTTTATTGATAATCAAAGTACCATATGCATAGTTAAAAATCCAGTTTTTCATAATAGAACTAAGCATATTGAGATCAGGCACCATTTTATAAGAGATGCATATGAAAAACATTTGATAAAGGTGCAGAAGATTCACACAGATGATAATGTGGCATATTTATTGACTAAAGCTTTTGATGGACCTAGGTTTCAACACCTAGTTGTCCATATTGGGATGGTTAACCCTTAACTGCAAAGTTTGAGGGGAGGCATATGCCTCAGGGGAGGATTTTAGTTATATATTTTGTAAACTTTGTAGATATTTGGTTATCGTTTTGGTTATTAACACTAACCTGCTAATGTTCTTTCAGTTTTGTTTGTTTTGGTTTGGTGTGTTTGCTATTTTGTGTCTGTTTTGCAGAAAGCATTTATGAGCAGTTGCTAATATTTTTGTTGGAGTTCACCAAGGTTGATTAAATGGGAATATGGTCATGTAAGCTTAAAGCTTGTTTCTACAGAAAAGAAGCACAAGTATGGTTACAAGTGACTTCATTGATTCTACTGAAGGAAAGTACTGAAGTATAGATCAAGAGTTAATCATGAAGTGATGAAATTCATGTTGTTCATTCATTCAAGAAACAATTTACAGCTTACAATCAACTTCAAATGAAATAAAAGACCATTCCTATACAAGATCTACCAAACACATACTAGTTCCTATCATCTGTTACAAAAGCTGGTGGATACACTTGTCAAGTACGATGAAGAAGCTGAAGATGAAAATGGAATGGATGGATTGATGAAAACGATGATGGATGCCTTTATGATATGAGAAATCTTCAGTTGTTCCATCTACTCGTTCCACCATAAAGCATCACTCCACCTTCCCTTTTCCTTTTCCCTTCACCTCTGCCCTCTTGCCCTTTCCCATGCTTCCATGGGATGAAGCACCAGTTCCTGGAGTAGGAAGTGCAATCACTACCTCTCTTGTTCTTGGGAGTGGTGGATTTCTGGTACGTGGCCTTGGTTGGGGTTGAGGTTGTGAAGGTTGAGGCTTCTCTACACCTGCTGATGTCCTCTCCTCTTCCTCTTCCACCAATCTATTGAAGATAGGCTCTAGACGCTCTGTGGAGTCATCAGAACCCCTAGATGAATCACTTGGATCCACTACACTGTCATCTTCAGAAGAAGGGAGAAAGGGGGACTTTGAAGGTCGAGGCTCATCTTGATAAGGATATCGAAATAATGGGCGTGAATCATCACTGGCTGATGAGGATGATGATGATGAGGAGGAAGTTAGATTGATTACTTCTGGTTTGGTAGACATGGCTATTATTGATGATTGTGGAATTTTGGAGAAATTAGGGTTTTTGAAGTAAATTGGGAGTAATTGATATGTGATTGTTGTGAATTGGGGCTATTTTAATAGGCGGAGTCAAGGATTAATGTTAATTAATGCAAGTTGGGTGGCACAGTAAAACTCAAGATATTCACTAAAGATACTTAGCTACTTGAGTTGTTTCTGCTGATTGACCTCATTCAGCAGATTGACCATCCTATCTGTTGAAGTGTTAATTTTGAATTTGGTTGGAGTTACTTTACACGTAAGATATGGTCAACAACTTATTCCGATATTTTTGACCAGAAATTGGGTAACTTCTATTAATAACCCACTTCGCATATCTTCGCCCAAAATAACTGATTCCCTCTTCACTTGATTTAAAAACACTTCCAGTTGCGTGAATCATAACTCATTCTCACAATTTCTCACATGGCGCTTCAATTTAAGAAAGATCATAACAAGGTTGCTTTTCTGGGAAAAGCAAAGGGACATGAATTATATGAACCAATGGTGGATTTCTTGAAATGGTCCAGGATTCATTATGCCTTAACGCACTCTCCCAATGTGATATATGAATCGTTGGTTCAACAATTTTGGGCATCTGCTACGAAAAGAAGTGACACAGAGATTGTTTCTACGATTGATGAAACAGAGTATGTGTTGACTGAGGGTCTGATAAGGAGAAAACTTCATTTGGATGATGAAGATGGGGTTTATCACTCTAATACTGTGGAGATACTTGCTGGGCTAAGAGCTATTGGATACCAGAGTACGAACACTGATATGTGACACAAGAATAAGCTTTGCCCCATGTGGAGGTTTTTGGTACACGCATTACTTCAATGCATCAACAATAAAAAGGAGGATGGGATCAATTCTCTATCCAATTGGGTTGCGGTATCGTATGTCTTTCACAGAGTTTAACTTATAATTTTTCTAAGTTTATTTTTGATAATATGGTTGAAAATATTCAAAGGAAAAAGCATAAGTTTCTTATGTATCCCAGATTTTTACAAATGATTTTAGACATAACACCCCAAGATAGAGTATTTTGTCCCATAGGAGCTCTGACTGCTAAATTGTTTGCTTCAATGAAAACTCATTATGTTAGGACACATCATCCTTTGCTAGAAGCTATGTTGCCACAAGGCAATGTGGCTGCTCATGATGGTAATGTTGTTGGTGCTCCACCCTCTACCAATGTTGCTGTTGATAGTAATCCATCAATTGCCATGGATGAGGGCCCTTTCACAACTGCTGAAGCATCACATGTTTCTCCTGACCAACCTCCACCTACACCTTTACCCACACCTAGTCCTAGTACACCACCTACTCATGTTACTCCTGATGAGTTTGAGCTTGAGTTTAATAGACTGCCCACTCCTAGTCCTGTTAGAGAGCCACTTGATGAAGTCTCTCATATCTTTGAGCATGTCCATATTTCTCTTGAAAGGTCCAATGAAGCTCCCATTACCACTGAGCAATCAGCTGGTGGATCTAAGGATCCTATTACACTTACATCTGTATATGCTCTACTGAATAGGTATGTGGAAGAGGTTGCAGATCTCAAAAAGGAGCTTGGTGAGACTAAATCTTCACTTGGTGGTGAGATTGTGGGGTTGAAGAGAAAGGTTCAGGATTTAGAGGAAAAACTTGGGCAAAATAGCAAAAGGAGGTTCGTGGTTTCTTCTGATGAAGAGCAAGAGGATACTCATTTGGATTCACTTGAAATCTTGGCTGATGTGGCTCAAAAGACTCATGCTTCTTCTCCAATTGTTGCTGAATCTTCAAAGAAAAAGGAACCTATTCTGTTTACTAGAAGAAGGAAAAGACAATATTTGAGCAAGGATTCCACTGAATCTTCAAAGGTACCAAATGTGGCAAATGTTGCAACTGCTGATGATCAGGTTATTGCTGATTCTCAAATGGTGGATGTTGCATCTGAACTCGGTCAAGCTTCATCTGTGCAAGAACAACCAGGTCCTCCACCTTCAGCAGATCATCATGAAATCTTTTTTGCTGGAAGAAGTTTTAATCTGAATCCTAATGATGATGTCTCTTCTGCTCAACATATTACTTCTGATGCTTCCATGGGTGTTTCTTCTGAAGTTCCCATTGTTGATACTCCTCATGCTGATTCTACTCATGAACCTACTGATAAAGGGAAAGGATTTATGATTAAGTGAAGAGCTTGGTTCAGATCTTGTGAGTGAACAGGAAAGGCTACAGCAAGCAAGATTGCTAGCAGTGTATGCAGATATGATGAAGAGTCAAGCTTTGGCACAACAGCTTTCAGATCAGTTTAATTCCAATTTGCCTCCTGAAAGACAAAAAGAATTGGATGAACAGTTCACTCAATTTACTGATGAGCAATGGGATAATTATACTCTTCAAGTTGCATCAAATCCTACCCTTGCTCAGAGCATTTTAGGAGCTGATTTTGATAGTGAGAATTTTTCTGCTCAAATGATGGCTCTTGGAAAACAAAAGACGCTAGCTACAGCTGCAAAGAGAAAAGCCATTGCTGCACAAAAGGCTCAAGCTAAAAGGGAGAGACCACTAACTGCGCTAAGAAAACCTATATGAGGAATGTGGTGTATAACCAAAGTATTGCTATCTATCAGTCTGGTTTAACAAAGAAGCAAGTCTGGGCTTTAGATGATTCTGAGTTGACTAGCATGTATCATAAGATTATGAAGCAGATTACACCACCATCTTAATTGAAGAGGATTGCTGGTGGTATTGATGCTCCCAAATCTAAAAGACCAAAGGCTGTTGAGATTGTAGCTTCTTTTGCTGATACTAGAGCACAACAAAGCTCTCATGCTGTTTCTACTGAAGAACATCCTGAAGGTGTGCAATCATCCTCTAAGCAATTACCATCTGCTGAACCTGTTGTTGTTTCTCCTAAAGCTTCTCTCAGTACTGCTGATGCATCTATGGATCTACAGGGAGCTGCTAGAACTTTTGAGCATGATACTCATCCTTCTTCTGCATCTGCTGAACAAGAAGGAGCATATATGGTTAAGAAAGCTGAATTGGAAGCTACTAGAGCTAAGCAGGCTAGAGAAGAGCTTGATAAGTCATATGCAATGGGTGGTCCTATTCCAATTCCCTCTGTTTCCACTAAAGATGCCCCTGGTACATCTGAGAAGGTATCCTCTTCTATTTCTATGGGCATTTATATACCTGGGAGAAGGGGAAAAAGGATGTCCAAAAGAAGACACATTGCCATTAGGAGATCCATGAGAGTAGCTGGGAAGAAGACCTCTGGAGTATCTAAATCTAAAAAGGGTGGTTCTTCTAAGAATTTGGATCTTAAGGCTGCTGAATCAACATTCATTAAAGAGGGATCTTCTAAACATTTTCTTGTGGGGTCTCATGGTGTGTTGACTTCATGGACATTGACTGATGGATAGCTTAACACCATCTTTAGGTTGGATAACTCTTCTATGCAGTTTACCTTCTTGAAGGACATACTTCATATGGTGGATAGGCAAGATTTGATTACACTCCATGGCCTTGTCACACAATATTATGATACTCATATTCCACAAGGTTCTGGGTTGTACTTATTGGGAGATCTTCAAGTCATTTTTGACTCTCAATCTCCAAATGGTAAAGGGTATTCTATTTGGAAGAATTCACATAAGTGGAAGGTTGAAACTTGGAGATTTTATCCTATCCCTAGCGTGCATGTGGTGGAGACAAAGTGTGGGATGGCTGTGTGTATGTTCTTTGATAAGCTTTATCCTTTGTCTGTGAAATTGATGCAAAGAATGCTTAGAAAGAAGTTGGAAGTCCCTCCGGATCCAGTTGGGAATGATATGCTACATGCTGAACAATTGATTGGATTGATTAAGACTCAGCTATTGCAACACCAAGCATCTTCTTGATTATGGTATCTTGTATTATTTTTTTCTTTCTTTGTTTCATTCTAAGTTAAAAAAAAAAAAAAAAAAAAAAAACTTATGTATATTCTTTGTTTGTCTAACTTTTCTTGCAGGTTTGTTGTATATCTCTCTATTGATGGTTATCAACTCACCAGTTGTGCCTTGTGTACATCAAAGAGTTGGCTAGTCTAAAGGGTACAACTTTGGTAAAGACACATCAAATCTGTTGATAGCTGTAATGGTTTGCTCAAAATCATAGGGTATGCAACCGCCCATGCTTAATTGCTTTAGGGTTATGGTCATCAATTCACCATCGCTATTCCTTTTTGGAATCCAAGAATTGGCTAGCCCACAAGTATATGGCTTCTGGTAAAGGCAGTGGAATACCATATTGGGTTCTCAATTCACCAAAGGTGATTCTTTCCCCTAAGAATTGACTAGTCCTGAGCAAACGGCTACAGGTAAAGACATCTCAAATCCGTTTATCAGTGTACCATAGTTTTCGAACTTAAACATTTGGCTACTCCAGTAGTAATGGCTATTGGTAAAGAGACATCAAATCCATTATTTTCAATGATTCACCTCTCCTAGGAGTTAACACACCTAGATGTGATGAGCATAGTATGAAACTAATATGTTTTGATGTACATTTTGTCATTTGTTGCTGCAAAGATCTGGCGTTTCAAAGTTTTGTCATCATAGAGATGTGCTTGTTTTGGTTCTTTGCTGCTGATGTTCGAATACAATCCTCTTGTTCTAAAGTGTTAAAGATCTATCAAGAAACTGGAACTTAACATAGTCAAATTCCAGTTTAGGGGAGGATTGTTAGGAATTCTACTAAGTACGAATTATGCTGAAGTTACTGCTGATGATTCTGCTGAAGTGTTGCGGAATCTGCTGAAGTTTTAATTCTGCTGAAGTAATAAAACCGTGTAGTTGGTTTCTGCGGAGATAGATATTCCGCGTAATTTATAGTTAGTTAGGATATGCATGAGCTTTATTAGGAAGTGATAATGTATATCTTATTTAGTTTTATGTTTATACGTTTCTTGGGAAATGGTTTAGGGTTCCTTGTTTATAAAAGGAACACATTAGTATGAATAATGTACGAGTTGAAAAAACAAGTTTTAGTATTATTCAAAGATCCATAGAGGATCAAAGTATTCTTAGTTATCTGTGTTGATACTTTTGTTTGATTTCCGCTTTAGAAAACAAGTATTAGAGACTTTCTATTAGTGTGTTTGTGATTACATAAGCATTACTAACGATTCACGAGCGCTCAAAGATCTATCAAGGTCTTAGTTTCAACAAGAATCTATGAACTATGTGCATGTTTCTGTGGATTCTAACATAATTTCAGGGGAAAGCAAGGTCCAGATGCAGATTCTGATGATGATGACTGCATTCTATTGCCCATTTGGAATGACAACTCAGGTGGAAGCACTTCTTCAGGGGAGGCAAACAAAGCTGTTGATCAGCCTCCAAAGACCTATGAATCTAATACTGAAGGAGATGCAACCAATACAGATGAACCAGTGGTCGAACCTCAAGTGTTTAGTACAAGCTGTGGTTAATATTTGTTAAGCCACAAGTTGAAAGTTGATGAGCCAATTGTTGAAATGCGATGGTCCTCATTCTATTCCATCAGTCAATAAGAGGTTCCCCGATCCTTTTGGTGAAGCTGATGAGATTGACATGACTAATAGAGCTTCATCATATCTTTGTTCTGCTACACCACACATAAGAATCAATCAGGATCATCCTTTGGAGAATGTTATTGGGGATGTTAATGTTGAAAGAACTACAAGATCTAAATTTTAGCATAGTGAAACAAGATTCTTGATTGCCATCTATGAAGAAAGAAATCATGGTGCCTCACTGACATGTCTCTTTGCTTGTTTTGTTTCCCAAGCAGAACCAAAGAAGGTCTACAAAGCTCTTGAAGATGAATCCGGGTAGAAGCAATGCAGAAGACCTTCTCCAATTTAAACTTCAAGATGTATGGGTTACGGTGGATCTTCCGATGGGAAGAGCTATTGGCACTAAGTGGGCTTTCAGAAACAAAAAGGAAGAAAGGGGTGTAGTGATAAGGAACAAAGCTAGACTGGTAGCTCAGGGGTATACACAACAGGAAGGGATTGATTATGAAGAAGTCTTTGCTCCAGTGGCAAGGATTGAGGCTATCAAAATTTTCCTGGCCTATGCATCATATTAAGACTTCAAAGTATACCAGATGGATGTGAAGAGTGCTCTCCTTAATGGGAAGATTGAGGAGGAGGTGTATGTCTGTCAACTTCCTCGTTTTGAAGATCCAACCTTTATAGATAAACTGTTCAAAGTTCAGAAGGCACTCTATGGTCTACATCAGGCCCCAAGAGCTTGGTATGAAACTGTTGGGAGTAATCCGTTACCACGGATAGTTGTGGTTTACACTGCTTGGATTAACACTAGCAGTGAAAATGTATTCCCACTGCTAGTACATTATTACCACTGCTATCAGTTTATGATTAGGATAACGCGTCTAGATAAGTATAGAATAGATCTTATGTATATTCTATAATGTTAGCTTTATACTTATCTTGTAAAGGACTCCTTGTTGTATAAAAGGAGGTCCTAGGTCATTCTCTTAGGTACTTGTCTAATTACCTACATATTACTCATAAAGGCTTCAAGGTGTAACCCTAGTGATAAGCTAAGATCACTCGTATTATTCATCAATAATATTGAAACTTAAGTTTTGTGTTTAATCTGTGTTTATGTTGGGAATTATGCTAAGTTAGAATTCTGCTGATGTTTCTGTCGAAGGATTACCTGAAGTTCAATTTTTATGCTGAAGAACAGAATCTGCTGAAGTAGTATAGTGCATAGTTTATTTCTGCGGAAATAGTTATTCCGTATTTTCTATATTTAGTTAGGATATGCATGAGCTTTATTAGGAAGTGATTATGTATATCTTATTTAGTTTTATGTTTATACGTTTCTTAGGAAACAAGTTAGGGTTCCTTGTCTATAAAAGGAACACAATAGTATGATTTATGTAACGAGTTGAAAAACAAAGTTTTAGTAATATAAAGATCCATATAGGATCAACGTGTTCTTAGTTATTTGTGTTTGTGCTTATATTTGATTTTCGCTAAAGAATATAAGTCGTAGAGATTGTCTATTAGTTTGTTTGTGATTACATAAGCAATACTAATGATCTGCGAGTGCTCTAGATCTCTCAAGGTCTAACGTTTCAACAAGTGGTATAAGAGCCTCGAGAGAGTCTCTACGATACTAAGAACAGTCTTTTCTAAACACTCATACAACCAACACAACATACACCATGCCTGGATCACAAGATGATATCGAAGTCACCAACAACCATAACACCGCCCATCTGCAACAACTGAGTCTCTCGAACAGCAACGCCAAGTTTCCTTTTCTAAAGAAGGAGGAGTACGATCTATGGGCAATGAAGATCAAGCTGGATTTCCAACATTGAATGGAATCTATGGGAGATTGTAGGAGGAAACAGTTTGAAGAGAACTACCACAGATCCTGATGGGAATCTTATTCATGTTCCTCCCAAATCTGGCTGAGAAGGAGTTCTTGGCAGCTTAGAGAGAAACCAAAGTTAAAACAATTCTTCTTCAAGCTATTCTTGAGGATCACTTGAGTGATTTTCACTTCATGAATGATGCTAATGATAAATGGTTGGCCATCAAGGCCAAGTTTGGAGGGAATGAGGAGTCTAGGAGGATGAGAAAATCGATGCTGAGACAACAATTTGAAGAATTTCAAATATCTGAAGAGGAAGGAATTCACAAGGGCTATGACAGGTTTCACAAGATTTTAAGTCAGTTGAATCAGCTTAAGGCAAAGCCAGAAAATGATGATTGCAATTCTAAGTTTTTGTGATCTTTACCTCAATCCTGGTTACAAGTAAGCATTGCCTTCAAAACTAAAGGTGGGCTTGATATGATTACCTTTGATGAGCTGTACAACAAGCTTAAAGCTCTTGAGCATGATGTCAGAAGTCCCTTCCGTTCATCATCCACTACTAGTCACACAGCATTTGTTGGGGCCTCCACCCCAAAGTTGATCCATGCTCCAAGTCCAACTTACTCATCATCATCTTACACTACCACTCCATCAAGTTCTCAATCTAAAACTAGTGGTATAATGGAAGATATGCTTGGATCCTTCTTTGCTGATTATGATCCTCAGCAGGAACTTGCATATGAGGATTTTGAACAGGTAGAACCACTGGATATGGAAGAGATGAAGTTGAAGTGGCAAGTGGCTATGCTCTCAATGGACATCAAGAGATTTAAGCGTAAGGTTGGGAGGAAGTTTGGTTTCCAGGGAAGAGATCCAACAAGGTTTGACAAAAAGAAGGTTAAGTGCTTTACATGTCATCAGATGGGTCACTTCTCTAGAGAATGCAAGGATAGGAAGGCTGGAGATGAGGTAAGATACTCTTTCCTATCAGAATCAAAGGGATCTGGAACTTGAAGCCTAGATCCTCAGTTGCTATGGTGACTTTGGATGCCATTGTCATTGGAAGTCACATGAGTCGAGAATGATGATGGTCTGGTGGTGATAATATCGGGTTGCTAGCACATTGTACTTGGAGGATAGGCATGATCAGATTGCCTTGATGGGCATCTCTCCGGTACAAAATTGTTTGTTTGGTTGTAGTGAACGTTATAATGAACTTAAGGAAGGATATGATAATTTGAAACCTAAATATAATGAATGCTATGTTGAAGTTGAAGCTTATAAACAGGCATTAAAACATTAGAAAGACAAAAGGTTTGGTTTCAAAAGAATCAAATAGCTTATGATGAGAAGATTAGGGTGCTAGAAAGTGATCTAGAATGTACTAAAAATGACTTAAAAGGTGCGAGAAATTGAAAGCTGATGTGGTGTCTGAAAACAATGTGTTGAAAGAAAAATTATATGCAGAAATAGCTAGACATAACAATTGGCAAAAAGCTGGTCTAAATCTAGCTAAAGAGCTCTATTCTAGTCAAACTCCTAATACTTCAATAGGTTTAGGCTTTAAGAAATATGTAGGATTAGAAGCTAGAGATGACACACGTAAATCAACACCAGCAGGATTAGCTAACTTTGTAAAAGAAGGTGATTTACATGCATTGGATCTATTAGAGGAATACCTATGCATTGACCTTTCCATTCTTTGTTGACTTTGATGGATCACATTATCTTTATGGCAAAAGTCAAAGACTTGCAGACCACGATTCTTCATCTCTGATTTTGTCTCTTGCTCGGCGGTGACAAATCTTCGGATCAAGGGTCTACTTCTTATGCCAGCTGTGATTCAAGTGATAAGTCAGACCTACCCAAGACCTCACCCAAGCCTGCACCCAAGCCAACCTTCAAGCCTATTAGAGTTGCTGCTAAGGAATCATCTTCCAAGACAGTTTCCTCTGAAGACTTGTCTTTTCATTCTTTGCATAATAATTCTGTTAAAAACAATTCTTTCCATGGTTTTGGTTTGAATACTTCTGCTTGTAATAGAACATATTTTGGTTTGAATAAATCTTCTAAACATAAGACATGTTTTGTGTGTGGAAGTAAATTTCATTTAATTAAGGATTGTGATTTTCATGAACAAAGAATGGGTGTATATGCTGGGAAATCTAGACCAATGTGGACTAATGTTAATGTTATACCACCTTATGTTCCACAAGCAACTTATGCATCTCCTCCTTTTTCTTGGAGAAGCTCAGTTGCAAGACCTTATGTGCAACCAACAAGTTCATATTTTAATAAGGGTTATTGGCCTGGATATGTTGACTCAATGAATGCTGGGAAAGGAAATTGGGATACTGCTGTCAAGTCCTCAGCATGTTGTTCTTGGAATAAAAAGGGACCTAAATTTCAATGGAAACCCAAGAACAATAGTGGATCTTATACATTTGCATGGCCTCAATCTAAAGATCCACAAGGCAGGTTCAAGTCAGTAATGAATTGAGCCTCCATAATGTACTGATATTTTGTATATTTGTTGTTGTTGTTGTTGTTGTAGGATCATCCTCTTAAGCATAAGGAAGTTGGCATTGTTGATAGTGGTTGCTCAAGAAGCATGTCAGGAAATAGAGATATGATGCATAACTTTGTACCCATTGAAGGAGGAGGTAATGTGACCTTTGGTGGAAGTTATGGTAGAATCATTGGGAAAGGGACCATAAAAACACCTCAACTGGACTTTGAGAATGTGTACTATGTCAAGGAACTGCAACACTTCAATTTGTTCTCAGTCTCACAAATCTGTGACACCAAGAACAAAGTATTCTTCTCTGAGGATGAATGTCTTGTGCTATCTAAAGACTTCAAACTACCTGAAGATACATCAATTACTGTGAGAGTTCCTCATACTCACAATCTTTACACATTCAACTTAAATGATGTTCAACCAGAAGGTGACTTAACTTGTTTGGTGGCTAAAGCATCCTGGATGAGTCTACAAAATGGCATAGAAGGATGGCACATGTGAATTTCAAGACCATTAACAAGCTATCTAAACTGGGTCTTGTTGAAGGACTTCCTTCTAAAGTATTCACCAATGAACATAAGCGTGTTTACTGCAACAAAGGAAAGCATCACAGAGCCTCATACAAAGCAATTAATGCAGTGAGCCTTATTTCGAACCTCTTCAGGTTGCTTTACATGGATCTCTTTGGTCCAACTCAAGTCAGAAGCATAGATCACAAGTATTTTGTCGGTTATTACCTTGATGACTATAGCAGGTTTTGTTGGGTATTCTTCTTGAGGACTAAAGATGAAACCTCTCCAGTTTTAAAAGAGTACATTACCCTTGTCGAAAACCAGCTAAACAAAAGGTTAAAGGTATCCGGTGTGATAATGGGACAGAGTTCAAGAATGCTGTATTGATAGAACTCTGTAAGTCTAAAGGAATCAAAAGGGACTATAGCACTCCAAGAACACCTCAACAAAACGGGGTGGCAGAAAGAAAGAATAGGACCACGATAGAGGCAGCAAGATCTATGCTTGCAGACTCTAAATTACCCACTATGTTTTGGACTGAAGCGGTTGGCCTACAGACTTGTTATGTTCGAGCAGGGTATCCATTACTAGACCTCATTTCAAGACACCTTATGAACTTCTCTATGGGAAAGTTCCTGCTATTCACTACCTCAAACCTTTTGGCTGTCAAGTGACTATTTGAATACTAGTGATCCACTGGGTAAATTTGATGAGAAGGCTGATGAGGGATATATTGTGGGTTATGCGGCTCATAGTAAGGCGTATAGCGTATACAATTTGAATGCTAAGAAGATTGAGGAGACTTTGAACTTGAGATATCTAGAAAACAAGCCTAATGTTCAAGGACAAGGTCATGTTTGGTCATTTGACCTTGATTACTTAACTGACTATTTGGGTTATTCTAGACATGTGGCTAATCAAAATGCAGGTACACAAGAGTCTCCCACGGCATCTTTGCTACCAAGAATCTGATTCGATAGTGAGTTTGAGGATGATGAGCATCCTATTATTGTACCTTCTTTCTCCCCTAACAATTTTGCAGGTGACACTTCTAAAGATACTACTGATGAGAGTGAAGATGAGTCACACTATGCTAAGGACCTTGCTAGGCTTAAGAAACAAGAGTATGCAGCTAATCTAGAAGCTGAGAGGAATGCTGAGGAGTTTGCAAGAGAAGCAATCAGTGGAAATCACCATTCTGCTGAAAGTGATCCTGTTTCTCCTATCATCGCCAAATCTGCTGATAGCCATGTTGTTTCTACTACCGTTTCTACTAGAGTGTCAACAAACTTGGGAGTACCTTATACACATTTTCCAAGTCCTTCAGATCTTGGTCATCATCAACCTAAAGCTGGCATCTTCACGTCACCTTCCTATGACACTGATTTTGGACCAACTGTGACTAATCTTGATACCTCCATTGATGTAAACACCACTGCTACTAAAAGGATCAACATTGCTCATCTACAGTCTAATATTATTGGTGATCCTCATGCACCTGTTAGAACTAGGGGCACTGTGACAAGTTCTAAATATGGTCAAGTGGCTTTTATCTCTTATGTCTCAAACCAGCAAAGAGACAATCACACAGACTTTGATCATTGTCTGTTTGCTTGTTTTCTTTCTCAAGTGGAACCAACCAGTGTTACTCAAGCTCTTGAAGATTCAAGTTGGCTTAAAACAATGCAAGAGGAGATGCAACAATTCAAAAATCAGCAAGTTTGGATATTGGTGCCACTACCTGATGGGAAGTATGCTATTGGGACAAAATGGATATTGAATAATAAGAAAGATGCAAGGGGTGTTGTTATTAAAAACAAAGCAAGATTAGTAGCTCAGGGGTATAGACAAGAGGAGGGGATTGATTATGATGAAGTGTTTGCACCTGTTGCTAGAGTTGAGGCTATACGGATATTCTTGGCTTATGCATCTTACATGGGTTTCATGGTATATCAAATGGATGTTAAAGGTGCATTTCTGTATGGTGAAATAGAAGAGGAGGTGTATGTCACTCAACCTAAAGGATTTGAAGACCCAGACCATCCAAATCATGTTTACAAGGTAGTTAAAGCTCTCTATGGACTACATCAGGCACCAAGAGCATGGTATGCTAGGCTTTCATCATTTCTGCTAAAGCATGGCTATAGAAGAGGTGCCATTGATAAAACACTTTTCCTGAAGAAGAATTCCACATACATCATTCTTGTGCAAGTTTATGTGGATGATATTATATTTGGGTCCACTAAAGAAGCTTGCTGCAGGAAGTTTGAGGAGCTCATGAAGGGAGAGTTTCAGATGAGTGCTATGGGGGAGCTTACTTTCTTTTTGGGTCTCCAAGTTCAGCAAAAACCTGATGGTATCTTTATCAGTCAGGACAAATATATGAGGGACATCTTGAAAAATTTTGGTATGGAGAGTGTCAGGTACCACAACCCTTATGAAGCTCCAAAGTCAAAGACCAACAATGAACCAGATCTACCTGTGAATGTTCATTTATACAGATCTATGATTGGTTCATTGATTTATCTAAAAGCTTCTAGGCCTGACATCACTTTTGCTGTGAGTGCTTGCTCTAGACATCAAGTTACTCCACTTACTTCCCATCTGAATGCAGTGAAAAAGATCTTTAAGTATTTGAAAGGCCAACTCCATTTGGGCCTTTGGTACCCAAAAGAGTCTCCTTTTAAGCTGGAAGCATATAGTGATAGTGATTGTGCTGGTGCTAATCTGGATAGGAGATCCACAACTGGAGGTTGCCAATTCCTTGGAAAGAGATTGATTTCTTGGCAGTGCAAGAAACAAACTATTGTGGCTACCTCATCTACTGAAGCAGAGTATGTTGCTGCTGCAAATTGCTGTGGACAGGTTCTTTGGATACAAAATCAATTGTTGGATTATGGGTATAACTTCATGAACACAACAATTTTTATTGATAATCAAAGTACCATATGCAGATACCACTTGTTGAAACGTTAGACCTTGATAGATCTAAAGCACTCGCAGATCATTAGTATTGCTTATGTAATCACAAACAAACTAATAGACAATCTCTACGACTTATATTCTTTAGCGGAAATCAAATATAAGCACAAACATAAATAACTAAGAACACGTTGATCCTCTATGGATCTTTATATTACTAAAACTTTGTTTTTCAACTCGTTACATAAATCATACTATTGTGTTCCTTTTATAGAAAAGGAACCCTAACTTGTTTCCTAAGAAACGTATAAACATAAAACTAAATAAGATATACATAATCACTTCCTAATAAAGCTCATGCATATCCTAACTAACTATAGAAAATACGGAATAACTATTTCCGCAGAAATAAACTATGTACTATACTACTTCAGCAGATTCTGTTCTTCAGCATAAACATTGAACTTCAGTAGAATCCTTCGGCAGAAACATCAGCAGAATTCCCAACAGTTTACATACAATACATCGTACAATCCATCTTCTAAGTATTACTAAGTAAATTCCGTGTGCTTAATAATATCATACAAAATATCATTGACACAAGGTGTGTGTTTAGATCCATCAAGTGGTATCAAAGCAAAGGTTCTGATATTTTGTTTTAGAAGATCCAAGGAATAAGCTTAACCTATCACTTAATTCAATGGAGATGGAAAACAACCAGTCTAACTCTTCTACATCAAGGCTACCAAAGCTCAAACTAAATGAGTTTGAGATGTGAAGGATACTGATTGAGCAATACTTTCTCATTCAGAACTATGCTCTATGGGAGATCATTCAAACTGGTGATTCTTTCAAGCCTGTGACTAGTACTGTGAAGGTTGGTGACACAGATGTTGTGAAAGTTTCTGTGCCTGAATCTAGTATTGAAAAAGCTTGTTGGAAGAATGATCTTAAGGCTAGAAGTTTGTTGCTAATGACTCTTCCTAGAGATCAGATCATTGCATTCAGCTAGTACACAACTGCTAAAGAACTGTTTGAAGAGATTTGCTTAGTGTTTGGTGGTAATGATGCTACAAAGAAGACACAAAAGACATTATTGAAGCAAAGTTATGAAAATTTCTCTGCTTCAAGCAATGACTCACTTGATAGCATCTTCACCAAAATCCAGAAGATTGTTACACAACTGACTGTGCTTGGCATTGAGGTAGAAAAGGAAGACCTCAATTTGAAGTTTTTAAGAAGTTTGCCTTCAGAGTTTCAAACCAATGTTACTGTCTTGGAAAACAAATCAGACATAGAAACAATGAAGCTCAATGATCTTTACAACAACTTCAAACTTATTGAGCATAGGTTGAAGAAGGCAGGGAAACTTGGTACAAGCTCTAGTAGCTTGGCATTGTTGTCAACCTCTGTTGACATTGATGATTCTGAAGATGATAGTGATGATGAAGTTGCCATTGCTGGTTCTAAAGTTTCCACTGGTAATGTGAATGTTACCACTGCAGGTTCAAAGAAGAAGGTTGCTAGTATTGGAGATCCTACCTTTTATGCTTTCATATCCACACAATTTGATGGCTCTGTCTTAACTCATGAAGACATAGAGCAAATTGATGAAGATGACTTGGAGGAGATGGATATAAAATGGCATATAGCTCTTCTTAGCATGAGGGCTAGGAAATTCTACAAGAAGACTGGCAAGCCTATTCACATCAATGGTGATGAAACTGCAGGCTTTGATAAGAAGAAAGTGGAGTGCTTTAACTGCCACAAGTTTGGACATTTTTCTAGAGAATGCAGAAGACCAAAGACCAAGGACAACATGTCTACTTGGTACAAGCAAAAGAAGGGACCAACTGTGGAAGAACCAAAGGCAATGTTGGCTATTGATGGTGTGAGCTATGATTGGAGTTTCATGGCTGATGATAAAGAAGAAGAACATTCGATCTTTGCTCTTGTTGCTACTTGAATTTGCTCTCATGGCTTTCTCTGATTCTGAGGTACAAAACTTTGATAGTTGTTCTAAAACATGTAGTCTTGCTAAAGAAGTTGAAAGACTTAATGATTTATACGCTAATGAAAGACAAGAGTTATATCTTGCTAATTATCTTGTGTCAAATCTTAGGAGAGCTATGGCAGTATTAGAAAAGCAAATAGAGCACTATCAGCAAAATGAGTCAAAATATAATGATGATATGATTCTTCTTAGAAGAGAGGTAGAACATACAACTGCTGTGAATGAAGCATACCAAAAAGAGCTTGAAAAACTTCAAAAGAAAAATGAAAATGTCAATTTAACTTTAGACACATGTTATCATCAGTCTAAGTCAATTGATAAAATTTGGAATGCTCAAGTATATAGTAAAGCTAAGTCTGGTATGGGTTATAATACAGTGCCTCCACCACTAAGAGGTGTTTCATCACCTCCAGGTATAGATTTAGCTCATACATGCTTAGAAGATTTTCAGGAACTTGAAAGAGAATATGGTCCTTTAAAGGACACAATGGTGAAAAGTAAGGAAGAGATTAAGCTGGATAATGATGTTTTTGAGAGTGCTAGTGACTCATCTGTTGTTGATGAGAATGCTAAAAAGAATGTAGAGGCTTCTATCCCAGAAGTTGTAAATACTGTTACAGAGGAACCTAGGAAACCAGTTAATAAACCTAGACAAACTGTAAGGTATACTGAGATGTATAGGAACAAGCCTACAACTCCTAGGGGTAACCAGAGGAGTTGGAATCATGTTAAATCTCAACAACTAGGTAGTGATTTTGTAATGTACAATAAGGCATGCTATATCTGTGGTAGTTTTGATCATTTACATGCTTATTGTGACTATCATGTTGGGAGAAGCGAAGTCCATGGGAATAAAAGGGTGAATTATAACATGTTTCAAAGTAATGTACACCCTTACTCACATTACAAAATGGTCCCAAGAGCAGTTCAACTAAGAAGTGGCCTCAAAACTTTTGCCCTTTGCAAAAGCTTAACACTTGCTCATCCTAAGTCACCTGTTAAAAGTGCAAAGTCCAAAATAACTTTCGCAAAATCTGCACAAACAGGGAAAGGAACCTTTCAAGCTAAAAAGGTTAATTATAACCAATAGTGGGTACCTAAAATGAAACCAGCAGTTTCCACTGCTCATACAAAAGCTACCACTGCAAGGGTTGTAAATAAGAAAAGGGGGGACATGGGCAATGCTGTGAAGGCCTCAGCACGTTGGGAATGGAAACCTAAAGGAAATACCTCTACAACCAATCCCAATGGTGTATCAATGACCTTTGATAGATTTAACTATATTGATATACGAGGCAGATCCAAGTCAATCATGGCTTGAGTCCCCAAAAGAAACTAACTCTTTACTCTTATGTGCAGGAACATCCAAGGACAAAAAGGTTAGATCAAGGTTATCAGATAGTGGGTGTTCAAGGCACATGACTGGCAACAAGTCCTATCTTTCTGATTTTGAGCATTATGATGGACAGTATGTCAGTTTTGGTAATGAAGTTAATGGTACAATATGTATGATGCAGGAACACTAAAGATAAAGGAAAACATGGATTATTATTATTATTACAAAACTGCACTCAGAGTGCTGTAAAATACATCCATGAAATACTGATTACATGCATCATAACATCAACTGAAAACCAACTACCAACTACCTACCCCAGACACAAGCTTCATAACCCATCCCAAACCTAACCACCATCCACCATCTATGGTTTCTTTGGGAAGCCCCACTTTAGCATCACCTTAGGAGCTCCACGTATTTCAATCCACTCATACACTCTAGGGCATGCTAATCCCCTCACCACTTCTCTGACTGGAGGAGAGGATGATGAAGGACCAGCTGGTGGTGGTGCTGCTCTCAAGGCTCTTGCACGTGGTGCTTGAAGTTCTTCATTAGGAAGTATTGCAGCAAGGGGAGGTACACTCAAGGCTCTAATGGAAGTCTCATCATCTGTATCCTCATAGGGAGAAATATATGAACTTATTGAACTATCTCCCTTGGTCAAAGCATCTTGAGGTACTGGTTAGAGATTTGATTGACCAGAAAATGATGGGGTGATACTCATGGACTTATGAGATCTCTGGATGACACTTCTTCAAACTCTTCTTTCTCTTCTCTGCTTGGGTTGTTCAACACGAAGTCATCCCATGCACTGTCAGAAAATGAATTGTCTGAGGAAAGATTGATTGGATTGGATTGGCTCATGGTGATCTTTTGAAATCGTTTAAGAGAAAAGTGTTGGTGTTATAGAAGGTTGTGGGTGTTTTATTCTTTAATACAAGTTTATGTTGGATTCAGTAAGTTAATGAGGGGAAGGTGTAAGTGGTTGAGAAGTAAATTGGAGTCCTGTGGCCTTGGAAAGTGTACTAGTGTTTATGAGTTGTCTTTATTGAGTATATACACTGCTATGTTCATTCCTTTATATACACTAACCATTGCCAAAACTCAACAGTGATTCTAGTGTTTGGTTTATGTTTACAGATTTGAAGGATTCTTTGTTTACATTGAATGGTTACTCTTTGGTGTTTGTCCACTGATTTTTATGCAGAAATTATTTTTAACAGTGGGATCTATATTGCAACCAGTGGTAACAAGCTTGCTTTTACATTGGAAGAAGGAAAACAAAGAAACTTTATTTCATTCATCGAACATGATTCATTACAACCAAAGTGAAAGTACTTCTAATCATCAAAACACAAAAGACTGCATCCTAGCACATCCTACACCTAACTTCAGCTACTCCATAGGCTTCTTGCCTTTGCCCACATAGTTATGCTTGTTTTTCTGAGCCCTCTTCCTTTTGTTCTCAAAAGTGGATTGCATTCTTGGACATGGAAGACCAAGAACTTGTGGAGGAGGTTTTGGTAGCATTGAAGACTTTGTTGGGATGGATATCTGCTTCATATTGGAGATAGCTATTTCCAGTGCTATTAAAAGAGCTTTTGGCAAATCTTTGGCCATGGAATAGGTTTCATCATTCTCCTCGTCATCATCTGATGACCTGGAGTAGAACTCAAGAGATTTTGCAGGTTTTGCAGCAGGTACATGCTTAGCAGTTTCTTTGGTATACTTTTTGGAAGAAGTGCCAGCCCCTGGTGGAAAGTATCCAAACCATCCTGATGTCTCTGAGTATGTCTCTGACTCGATTACATATTCTTCTTCTGAATCAGAAGAGATGTCAATGGTGTTGGAAGGATTGCTCATGATTGTTTTCTTTGAGGATATTGCGTTTGAATTTGAATTGATGAAGATTACATTAAGTCAAGTCTTCTTATATAGACAAAGTCGGTTGAAGGGTTAATTAATGAGTATATTTAATTTTTCCTATTTTGGTAGGTTAAGGAGTAAATATAGATATTATTGGGTTGACTTTGAAAGATATTTTACTTGGATAATGGTTTGGTTAAAGGTAACTTTGGTTAATAACAAGTTGGTTATTTCTATCTTTTACAGATACATAACCAAATTTTAATGGGAGTTGAATTTAAAAGGTGTATATCTGAGATACACAACAAATGGTTATTGATTCACCATGTCTTACTCACATAAGAATCAACTAGTCCAAAGCAAACGGCTACTGGTAAAGACTTAACAAATCCGTTTATGGTTGATAGTTTACCAAAAACTATATGGTTATCAACTCACCATATTCTTTATGATTAAGAGTTGGCTAGTCTATAGCAAACGGCTCATGGTAAAGACATATCAAATCCGTTGATAGCTGGTAGTTTGCTAAAAACTATGATAAGAGTAGTCTAGTTTTATATGATTTTATTTACCACTGCTCTTTGCAATTTTTGTTAAAAATTACCACTGCTAGTTCACAGTTTCCACTGACAGTGTTATTTTACCACTGTTGTTCTAGCCGTTACAACTGATTGTGTCAGTAACTAATTTTTACTAGCCGTTGAAAGTAACCACTGATTGCTATATATATATAGGGTTAAAATTTTAAGGAAATTATCTTCTTTCCATATTATAATAAATACTTTCTAAAGATAATTTTACTTGCGCAATAATTCTAAACCCTAACCCTATATATTTTTCTCTCTCAATTGGCTAGTTATTCTTTCAATTCTTACTAACATAATATCGTTTTTCATCAAAAGTTTCTATGGCATCTTTGAAATTTGCAGATGAGCACAACCTAGTGGCCTACCTACAAAAGTCTAACAAGAAGAGTGGCCCTGTTTTTCATCAGATTGTGGACTTTCTCCATACCACTCATATAAGGTATGCTTTTCTTTTAAAACCCACAATCTATATCTCTCAAATCAAACAGTTTTGGACTTCTGCTCAGTCCATAACACTTGAGAATGGAGATACACATGAAACATTGGATGCTCTAAGAGCCACTGTGGATGGGGTAACTATTGATGTTACTGAGGTATCCTTGAGGAGAGTACTCCAATTGGGTGATCTCAATGGTCTCATCACATTACCTATGCCTGAAATTCATGATACTTTATCATCCATAGGGTATGATACCGCTGACAAAAAGGCTACTTTCAAAAAGAGTAGTTTTTGTCCCCAATGGAGATTTTTGATTCATACTCTGTTACATTGTCTTAGTCCAAAGAAAAAATCTTATGAGCAATTTAGTTCAACCATGGCTTATCCTTTGGTTTGTCTAGTTACTGATAAGATTTTCTACTGGTCAAATTATATTTTTACAAGTATGAAAGGCAATGTACAGAGTAAAACAAAATTTTTAATGTATCCAAGGTTTGTGCAAGCAGTGCTAAATGAGTTTCAACTGCAACCCCATACTAATGTTTATCAAATCAGTTGCCTAAAGCCTAAAGTTTTTCAAAATTTAAACAAAGATGGCAATATGAGTTTTACACCTCTCCTTCCCCAAATGCTTGCTAAGATTACCACTGAACAAAACACACCCATAATTAATGTTCTAAACATTGATTATACTCCACCAGTTTCTAAAACCTATGAGAGAAGGTCTAAACAGCCAACTCCTCTCATGACAACACAGCAAGTTTCTGAACCTTATGGTCTAGGAACAAGCAGTGGTGGTTCTAGACTTACCTAGTCCAACAAGGGAGGAATCTGAACCTTTGCCCCATGATTCACCTCTCCCAACAGGTAACACCGTTGGAAGTGATGAGGCGTGGGAACCAAATGGAATTGATGGTTTTGTGTACAAAGTTAGCCAAGCAGGTTGAATCTCTACAGAAGGATTTGGCACATGTCAAGAAGCAGCATGCCAAGGATGTTAAACACTTAAAGGAAGAGATTCAGACCTTAAAGGAAGAGATGCAGGGGTTGAAAAAGCACAAGAGGACTGCAAAGTTGGTGATTTCATCTTCATCCTCACCTACTGATGGTGATTTAGCTGATCATGATTTCGGAAATTCTACCAAACAGGGGAGGAAAATAGGTGCTGACACTGAGGGGAGGAAAATTGTTTTTGAAGATGAAGGAGATACAAGTAAAGGAGCAAAGGAAGCTGATACTCATGGAGAGCAACTTGATGATCAAGACATTTTCTGTATTGCAACTGATTCTATTTCCACTGCAGAGCCAACTATTGCCACTGCAAGTGAAGAATTTGATAAACTGAGGAAAGACAAAGGTAAAGCAGTTATGGAAAGTGAAGAGAAAACTGGAAGAAAGATTTCAAAGAAACAACAAGCACAGATTGCTCTTGATAGAGAACTTGCTAAGAAGATAGAAGAGGAACTAGTTGCTAAAAAGAAGAAGCTTGAAGAAATGGAAGTTGCAAGCTTTTTGGAGACTAAAAGATTGGATAGAATGGAAGAAGATCGACTTTCCACTGTTCAACCTACAATTCTTAGAGACAAGACTCCAGAGTTTAGTTATGTTCCTACTGAAGAAGATATTGAGTTCTTGATTGCTAATAATTAAATAATCAAGAAAAAGGCAATTGACACGATAGTGATGCATCCTTAACGAAGAACAAAGAATGCTTTCAGTTGAAGGATTTTATTCAAATGAAGAACAATCAAGCACTTGAAGATGTGATTAATTCAGTCAAAAAGGGTCAAAAGAAATCAAGACAACCTACCAAGGCACAAATTCTTTCATATATGAAGACTTATTGTTGTCATGTTGGTGGTTGGAAGAAGCATCAATTCAAAGGAATGCATGATGATCAAGTTGAAAAGGCTTACTACAGAGCTCAAAAACAGGATAAAGCTTTTATTCCAATGGGTTCTGAAGAAGAAGTAAGAAGGATTCCTTGATTGAAGAGAGAGGCCAAAGAAAGTGATTCTCAAACTGTTAAGAAGACTAAGGTTGCTGAAGATCAAGCAATGTTTACTGAGATGGAAATTCCTACTGAGAAATTCACTGAAGATCAACTGACTGGAATGATTGTGATTGAAGAAGAAGATTTTTATCCAGAACCACTGCAAGTTTGACATCCTATTATTGATTGGGAAGTTTACACTGCTAGCAATTTTGCTCCAACCAGGAAGATCACAAGGCTAGGTGGTGAAACTTCATCATTCATTCAATTTGAAGATCTTATAAAAGCTTTTGACAGAGATGACCTTGATACACTATGGAGGTTAGTTCAAAAAAGGTTTAATGTTCAAGATCTCAAAGATACAAAGGAAATGCAGTTGTAGGTTAATCTTAGAAGGCTCTATGAACCAAATGTTAATGATGACTTCTGGAAATTCTCATGCACATGTTATGGCACTAAATGGTTTTATTATGATTCATGTGAAGTTCATCATGTCTCTATAGCAAATGGAGAAGATGTATTTATGCTTGCTGAGAAAGAGTGTCCACTCAGAGCTGAAACTCTCACTGTGATGTTAAGTTTAACAATAAAAGTTCATGAAGACAATGAGAAGGTCAGAGCATTATTACATAGGCTTCAAGATCAATGTTCCAGAGCCATACAGAAGTTAAGAAAGAAGTGAAGTGTTTGATTGAATTCCCCAAATCCTTGAAGATAATGCATATTGGAGAAACTTATTGATTTGCAGAGAAATCATAAGTTTAGGGGAGGATTGTGGTTTACACTGCTTGGATTAACACTAGCAGTGGAAACGTATCCCCCATACATTATTACCACTGCTATCAGTTTATGATTAGAATAACGCGTCTAGATAAGTATAGAATAGATCTTGTGTATATTCTATAATGTTAGCTTTATACTTATCTTGTAAAGGACTCCTTGTTGTATAAAAGGAGGTCCTAGGTCATTGTCTTAGGTACTTGTCTAATTACCTACGTATTACTCACAAAGGCTTTAAGGTGTAACCCTAGTGATAAGCTAAGATCACTCGTATTATTCATCAATAATATTGAAGCTTAAGTTTTGTGTTTAATCTGTGTTTACATACAATACATCATACAATCCATCTTCTAAGTATTACTAAGTAAATTCCGCGTGCTTAATAATATCGTACAAAATATCATTGACACAAGGTGTGTGTTTAGATCCATCAGAAACTTTGGCCAAGTATCTTTTGGGCAATGGCTTTAGAAGAGGGAGGATTGATCAGACTCTATTCATCAAGAATGTGAAGACTAATATCCTGTTGGTACATATATATGTGGATGACATTATTTTTTGTTCAACCAAGCAGGATCTATGTAGTGAGTTTGAGAAGTTGATGCATGACAGGTTTCAGATGAGTTCTATAGGAGAACTCACCTTCTTTCATGGGCTACATGTCAAGCAGAAGACATATGAAAATACAAAGATTGCATGCACTCCTATAGAGCACAATAAGCCACTACTTCCAGATGCTGATGGTGAAGATGTTGATCAGCATCTCTACAGATCCATGATTAGATCATTGATGTATTTGACTGCCTGCAGACCAGAAATTATGTTTGCTATATGTGCATGTGCAAGG
The DNA here is from genome assembly GCA_910596185.1 of Chrysanthemum makinoi. NCBI lineage: Eukaryota > Viridiplantae > Streptophyta > Magnoliopsida > Asterales > Asteraceae > Chrysanthemum > Chrysanthemum makinoi. Next base: position 71,779,433 of record OU343225.1, on the reverse strand, counting down.
TTCCAAGTCTCTCCAAAGCTTTCTCACTTGCATGCTGTTAAAAGAATCTTTAGATATCTGAAAGGCCATGCTCAACTAGGCCTTTGGTATCCTAAGGACTCTCCCTTTGATCCGGTAGCTTACTCGGCGGTGATTATCTTGGGCAAGTCTTGATAGGAAATCAACCACGGGAGGATGTCGGTGTCTTGGTGATAGGTTGATTTCATGGCAGGTGCAAGAAGCAGAGCATTGTGGCAAACTCTACCCGGTGAGTATGTAGTTGTTGTAAGTTGTTGTGGTCAAGTCCTTTGGATTCAGAATCAGATGCTTGATTATGGGTATAATTTCATGGGCACTGTCATTTATATTGATAACAACAGTACTATATGCATCATCAAAATCTAGTTTTTCATTCTAAAACTAAGCATATAGAGATAAGACATCATTTCATAAGAGACTGTAATGAAAAGAAACTCATTCAGGTTGAAAGGATTGATACTGAGTTTAATGTTGCAGATCTTTTAACTAAAGCTTTTGATTTGGGAAGGTTTCAGTACTTGGTCACAAGTATTGGAATGCTTCATCCATAATATGTCTTATCTCTCTCTATGCTGTAAAGTTTTGTAAACTGGTAGTTAGTACTGATTGTTATCCAGTTAATACTGATTGTGTTAAGTTAATAGGGATTGGCAAAGAAATGTCTTGGATTGTGTTTTCTTGGTTTCGGACTAACGTTTCAGGTATAACACAAGCAGTATGGATATGGTTTGGTGACTAGGTGTTATAGCATATGTGGTTCTCTTACTTATGCTCATTTTTGAAGCCACCACATGATCGAACTTGCTGTAACAATGGAATGTGTGATGCCAAAGCATTTTGTGGCATGTTGTGCTTATAATGAACATGAATTGATGGTTTTAGTTGGTTAGATCATTCTGCACTAACCCACTCTTTGCCATTCAATCTGTTTACAGATAGTGTGACTAGCTTAAGGGCATCTGGCTTAGAGAACAACGAGCAACTATGAATCCAACACTTGTGTTGGAGGCAACACCTGCCACGAGCTAGAAAACCTGTCAGGAAGGCCCTTTTAATGAGACTATCCATCACAGGCAGTGCTATGCACTGAAACCATTGGTTTTCACCAAACCAGAGGCCATGTGAGGCCGAACTTGATTAAGTGTCTGTCACCACACTTAATCCTTTCAAAAATGGGGTTTCAGTATTATAATTTCCAAAATCTAAGATAATACTGATGGGTAAAAGTTAGTACTGATGGTTATAAGTTAGTACTGATAAGCATAGTTAGTATTGATGAACTAGCCGTTAGTACTTATTCCAAAATTCAATAAAGATTTTTGCGACTCAATCCCACCTTACAAACCCTTAATCTACTCATTCATGGCACCTCTTGATTTTGTCGACAAGCATAACATGGTAGCATGCTTGGAATTACCAGAAGGTCATGATGATTTTGCTGAGATAGTAGCCTTTCTGAACCGCAGCAGCATCAGGTTTGCTCTATTATTAAACCATACTATCTTATGTACCCCTGTCAGAAAGTTTTGGCTAACTGCTATTGCCTCAACAACTGAGGAAGGGGTACAACAGTTAATTGTTAAAGTGGATGGCACTCAAATTGTTATTACTGAGGCATCTCTAAGAGAACATCTTCATCTTAGGATGCCGTCTACTAACGATCGAAATAATGAACAACCCGACATTGATGGGGTATAGACATGACAATACTATCAACTTTTACAAAAGTCAGTTTTCCCCACAATGGAGGTTTCTAATTCATACCCTCTTACATTGCTTGAGTCACAAAAGGACTGGCTTGGATGCTTTTACCACAAGCATAGCCACAGCCTTGATCTGTCTTGCAACAGGCATGGTGTTCAATTTTTCAAATTATATATTTGAGGGTATGTTTAAAAATGCAGTTAGCAAAACCAAATTTCTAATGTATCCCGGGTTTATACAAATGTTTTTGGATCTTCAGAGACAAAACTTGCAACCTCACAAAAATATTTATCCATCAAAAGAACTCACAGCCAAAGTGTTTTCTAATATATTAAGGGTAGGATCTGATGGGGTTGTAGTGCCTTTATTTCCAAATATGCTTATTGCAGAGGGTGAAGGACCATCAAGCACAGGTGGCTCCTAACACACACCCACAGATCATGAACAATCTTCCAATCAACCACACTCATCAACAAGTAGGCACTTGACAGGAGGAATGCTCAGTCCGCTTCTCTCCTATCCTTGAAGATGAGCCTATTTCCGTCTTGGAGGAGATAGAGTGGTGAGGATGCCATTACTCAACCAGCTTAGAAGCGGTGAGAAAGTGGTAACATCATTAATACCCAATCCATGCCAACACCCATGAGCAATCACAGGGGTGGACCAGGCAAAGGCGAGGCGGGGGTGTATCCCTCAGGCGAGGCCTGGAGTCGTCTTAAATGCCCAATGACCCACCTTTCTCAGTCACTGGTGAAGTGGTGAGGGCAGCTTGACACTAACTGAAATGACGGAATTGTACAGGTTTCTTTGCAGAAAAGTTAATACACTGGAGATTGCCCGGGATGAATACAAGAAAGCTGCTGCCAAAGTTCATACCAGGATGCTCTTAAAGATGAAAAGGCTAGCATATCAGGTTCAACTTCTATCCAATCCTACTACAGAAGCATCTCTAGTTACCACCTCAATTAAAAGGAAGGCCAAGTTCAAAGTCTCTAGCACTTCAACAGAGAATTCTTCCAAATAGGGGAGGAGTTCTGACATACAGAGTAGAAGGGAATTTGGTCAATGGCAAGGTGGTTCAACATTTCAAAGCCCATTCCTTGATGAAAAAGAAGATGTTCAGCCCACCACACATGCAGAAGTACTACGTACTCCTACATGCACTATAAGTACTATCCCAATTAGTACTTATAGTGTTGTAGTTAGTACTGATAATACTATAGTTAGTACTCATGGTGTTTTGCAATCAGTACAATCTCCAATCCTCTAAGTAGTCTGCGAACTACATCAAGCCACAACAGAGGGCCACCATCATCACTACCATTCCACAAGAAGAGTGATGAGGAGAATAGAGAGACACATGCAGATCCGGGACTTGATGTTGGAAGAAATCATCTTATCTCTCCAACCTACAAGAAGCCACCTGTTTTGTATCTGAGAAAGAAGACCAAATCAGCAGCAACCAATCCCAAAGAAAAAGGAGTTACCATCAGAGAAGGAAGTTCTCCACCATCCCCAACTCACTCAGTTCCAAAGATTGATCCCAAGGATAAAGGTAAAGGGATACTTGAAGAAGAACCAAAGAAAAAGAAGTTGTCCAGGGTTGAGATTGAGAGATTGAATGTACAAGTAGCAAGAAAGATAGCAGTTGAATGAGATGAGCAAGAAGTGCAAATGGTGGCTACTGAGAAAGAGAATAAAAATATGGCTAAAATTGAAGAAGATTGGCAAACATAGGATGACATGAGAGCCAAACTTGAAGCTACTCAGGAGGTAAAACAGAAGCTGCAACAAGATCAGGGAAAAAGTGTTAATGAAGCAGCTCAGTTGTTTAGTGAAATATTGGCTAGAAGACAGAGCCAATTCAGACAGCAAATGGAAGTTGAAAAGGCCTCAAAACCTCCTAACAAAAGTCAACAAAAGATGTACCAGTACAAATACATTAAATATCAAGGTGAAGACATGAGAACCTTGAAGCAACTCAATCAACTGGCATGGGAAACGCTTCAAAAGCTTGCTGACAAAACTCAAAGAAACATACTCAACTTTAGGTCTATGTCAGATGATAATTTCACTAGAAGCTCACAAACCATTGATCCCATTGCAAGTTTTAAAAGACCATCTGAAGGAGGTTCCTCATCTGCACCCAAAAGACTGAAAGCAACTGATGATGAAGGTGGACTCACTGAAGAGGAACTTAATCAGACGATGATAATTGAATCTCCAGAAGATACATTATATTCAGAGCCTATAAACACTAGGTATTCAATTCTTGGCTGGGATATCTACACTGAAGATGGAAAGAGGCATTGGCAGATTCACAAAGCTGGTGGAAGGACAAGTGCTTATTTATATCTGGTGGATCTATTTGCATCTATTGACAGGAATGATTTGCTCAAGTTATAGGAGTTGGTCAAGAATAGGTTCATGAATAGAGATCCAGATAATGACAAAGATCTGGAATTACTTTATGAGTTGCAGAATATCTTTGAACCAGATCCATCTGGAGAACAATGGAAGTATCAATCTAGAGATGAAGTACCAACTTGGACCTTGATTGATTTGTGTGGACTACACTTGGTTACTACATGAAATGGGACAGATATATACATGCTGGTTGAGAGAACCTACCCACTTGCCTTAGGAACACTTCTGGAAATGCTTCTAGCAGGGCTAAAGATGGGCAATGCAGTTGAAATGGCTAAGGAGTTGCTGTTGAAGATCTATGACCAGGTAGGAAGACCTAGCTGAAAGTGAAGTTTGGAAGAATCCTCAAAGACTGAAGAAAATTTGTGATTCTAAAACCCAATCACAAGTTTAGGGGAGGATTGTTGGGAAATACACTATTGGGAGTTAGTAATTATTGTAATAGAGTTAGTACTGATAGTGTCTTATGATAAGTATTAACTAGTTAGTACTGATAGTGAGAAAGTTAGTACTGATAGCTTTAAGTTTGTACTATTTTAAGTAAGGAATGTCGTGTAAGAGTTGTAACATCGTATCTTCTATTCTAATAGAAGATATGATACTTAGTCCATAGTTATCTCTGTAAGGGATCTCCTTAGTGTATAAAAGGAGATCCTAGCTAGGTTAAACATACATCACATATTCTAGCCGTCTTAAGAAGAGCTTCAAGGTTGTAAACCCTAGTACTAGGAGAGTACTCGTATTATTGCTTAATAATATTGAAGCTGTTGGTGTTATACTTGCTCTTACTTTAATCTTCTAAGTGCATTCAAGTAGATTACGCATACTTGTGTGCATCCACAACAACATTTCTCATTGTTGTTTTGGAACCATCCAAGGCAACTAACACATTTGCAAGTTAAGTGTTCTAGATCCAAGGTTTGGGACTCCATACCAAACCACTCCCGTCTCTCAAGGCAAAGGTAAAGGAATAGCTGGAGAAGAAGTGGAGCAAGCGGCTCAGATGTTGTTAACCATTTCCACTCCAACTCCAAAAACGACAACGCAATTTGAGCTCAAGAAAAGAAGCGTTGAATCATCCTCAGCTCAAGAACAAACTGGAGTGGAAAAAGATGTGTCTGATACACAGGAGGACACTCTTGCCGCCAGTGACACCCAGTCAGAAAGTCATGAATCTATACCTTCTACGGAAACAGTACTAGTACAGGAAATTGAAAGTTTGCAAATGGATACTGACAGGCAAGACATAGAGGTAGGTGGAAATGAACTGCTGGAAGAATCACAGGATATTATTAAGTCAAGATCTGAGGAACATGTGCGTCTTGATGAAACAAACGTGTCAACGGGATCTCTATCATCCCTGAAGAACCTTGACACTGACATAACTTACGGTGACCAATTCCTCAAGGACATACCCTCAGATGTTGAGTCAGATAAGCAAAACGATGAAAAGGAAGAGGTTGAATCTATGTTCTCTGTCACCATTCAATAGGATACATCAACTATTCCTCCTATGTCGGCACTAGTAGTTACTACGTCAACAACACCTCCATCAACCGCACTTCCACCACCTGTGTCATCTCAATCAACCGCACTTCCACCACCCGTGTCCTCTGATGTGACCACTACTATCCCTCCATCTGTCATTGTTATTAGTGATTCTACCACACCACCAGCATCACCAACTCCCACCAAGACTACAGAGGAACTTCTTGACGAAGAACTAAAGAGATTTAATGTCCTCGAGAAGCACCACCTGCCCAAATCTGTCAAACATCTTGATCGTCATCTATCCAAGCTGGAGAGTTTCAATTTTGACACCGAAGTTGCTAATGCCATTGAAGCGGAAGTTGAATGGGTGATGAAAGCTCCGCTGCTTCAGAGGTTTAAGGATTTACCCACCTCGGATATGAGATCAGTCCTCTCTAATAGAATGTATGACACAGATGAGCATAAGAACGAAGTTCACAAGAAACTGTATGAAGCTCTCCAAGAATCTATCAAGCATGATGATCATTTGCAATTCCTGGAAGACATTCGCGAAAGGGAGGGAAAGAAGAAGAGAAGAGTTGTTATGATGGAATCTATGTGCGGGGTCCAAAATCTCCACCACAACCTCCTCCTCCAACTGGTGGAGCTGGGTCTTCTGGAATTGGTGGATCTTCTGGTGCTGCTGAAACTCAAAAGACAGATCCACCAACACCTCCACCGAAACCTTCTAACCAAACTGGTTCATCTGGTGGTCAAGGGTCTCAAAAGACTTCAACAGCATGGACCACTGTTGATTCTCGATTTACACCCACCTTCTCCTCAGTCCCAGAAGAGCAGATGTTAAATGAAGAATCTTACATCGTGCAAGAGTCAGAATCATAAGACGATGATGCTTCCACTAAGCATATCCCTAAACTATCTGAAGATGAAGAATGGTGGGATGCATATATTGGGGGAAAACGCATTAAAACATCTATAGCTACACCATCTAAAGATATGATTCAAAGCTGGTTGACCAAGGAAAGACCTGAAACTCCAGAACCTTCATAGGTCATTCCTGAGTCTGACTTGACAGTCCCTGACAATAACTGGGCAACCACCATTGTAGCCAACCATGAAACCCCTTCGGAAGATTCAATCTTACATATTACTGGTAACGTGGGAAGCTTCATTAAATGGTTTTGTGAAAAGTAGGGAATCACGTCAATCACTCCAAAGGATCTTGAAGGCCCAGCCTTTGAAATCGTCAAAGCCTTCCATTCTGATGCCGGTCATCTTCAATACCAAATGGAAGAATGCCACAAGATGTTGACTGATCAAGTTGATGAGAATATCAGTCTTTTTAATGTCAACAATCCTCTTCCTCTTGGCGGTGAACCCGGACAGAAGACTATTCAATCAAAATTCTTCTTCAACAAAGATCTGGAGTACCTACATGCTGGAACACAAGGAAGAAGACCGACCTATCTATTTCTAAGATGAAGGTTGCAACTTACTTCGATCCATGTCTTGAGCAGATGGTACCCGACCAGTTCTGGACTGACAAAGAATATGAGTATGATATTTCTGGTTCATACAGAATCTCTCATTGGTGGTTCGAAAAGAAGAAATTCTACATTGAAAGACATGGTACAGAAAAGAAGCGCAGAGCTGTTCGATCCAAGCTGCGTATTCTAAGTGTGGTCAGCGTGGAAATCTTCCCAATTTATGGTTATGATTATCTGAAGAAGATTGTTCTTAGAAGAGCTGACTTGAAAGACCATGTAATTGAAGAAAATGACTTCAAACACTTGTTCCCAAGTGACTTTGAAGATCTGTACATTTTGAACCTTCAAGGGCTTCTTGACCATCTGCCAGTTCGTGAAAAGAAGTCCCTCACTGCTGTAGTCAATCTATGGATAAGGGGGTTAGTGTTTCGACAAAGAGTAGGTGATTTTCAGCATGGAATGGAAAGCTACCAGACTCAGGTCAATCTCACTAGACCTCAATGGGAAGCCATAGGGCATGAATTCAAATGTGACTACTCAGTGATTGATTCTCCAAGAGCGGTTGTCTTTACAGACAAATATGGTTCAAGAATGCTTCTAAGACTGTGTGAGCTATACAAGTTCAATGATGGTACGCTGAAGATGGTTGAAGAAGAATTAGATTCGAGGGTCAAGGAGTTTAAGCTTAAGATGAGGTCAGGGAACAACAGGAGGTTCTGGACAGAACAAGATGTGAAATGTGAAGATTTCATTGCTGCTATTGGACGAAAACTTAAGACAAGAAAGATTTTCTGCAGCCTTGAAATTTTTGTGGCTGGGAGAGTACGTGAAGGACACTACAAGCTACTCCAGCGAACAGAATGAAGATATCTTCTTTTAGTAGCTATTTTGTCTTAACTCCAATGTGTAATATGGTGATTGTACTATAAACAACAATAACTATAATGTATATAGTAGTGATAGGTTATGGCTTGTAGTTTCCCTCTTGTTCTAAAGAGGGAACATAGTAGTGTTTCGTTTCACATCAAATAAAACCGGGCACATTTTTCTCCAACAAGGTTTACATATTTAAATCACTTGAGATCCAAAATCTCGAAGGATTTGAAATTTTTGATCGGGGGATAAAATGTGATATAAATATGCAATCTGATATAATGTGATCTTCAAGACTCAATAAATTGGCATCTCTCCCCATATGTGCTAAACCTTTTCTGTTACTTATTGGATTTCACAAACACATCAAACCATGATTATAAGTAGGCGCACACACTAGGTTTTAGAGAGAGAAAGTTTAGAGGTTTGGGAACTTAGTGAGAGAAAGTAAAATATTATTATGAGCTCCAACCCTCTACCTTGGGAGGTAGAGGGTATTTATAGTATCTTACATAAAATGCCTCCTACGGGCTGTGGATCAGGCATACAGTGGGTAAAGACCCGTCCATCCTCCACAGTGTTACTTAACTAAACACTAATTAACATTAAATAACTACGGCTACGAGCTTTTTCACGATTACATATACTTGAGGTGACCGACACTTTAAATACCGGGATTTACTAAATCCTAACAATCTCCCCCAAGGGAGGTCACCTCAAATTACATTGAATACAAACAGATATTACATTAAAATTGTTCCTGGATTCTTGTTGGTGTTCTTTGCACTGAAGCCCGTAGTCTTTGATTCTTCATGTTTTGCATGTTTGGTTAATCCAAGTGGAGGTCTTTAACTGATCTACGTGATAGTGAGTTTTGAGCCAGCTTTGAGATCATTAGCTACCATAAATCTCTGACTCTTCCTTTATAGTATTGACATTATGTGATGTTGTGACTTTTTGGCCGACATGCTCACATTCTGGATCATGATTTCTTCTTATCAGAGTAGCGGAAGCTTTAGATGTTTTATGATATTTGCAGCAGCATAGCAGAAGCATGGAGTAAAAATATCAGAGTCGCTGATGGACTTATCATGATTTCTTTAGAAATGAATGTTTTGTGTGAGCATGTGGCTATGGATTAACCTCTCCATTACGATCAGTACACCCAAGCGTCGGGTGTACACGCATACAACATTAGCAATAAAGCACAAGAAAGTGTCTTTGATCACTTTCGTTGAATTGAGGTACACGGCCCACGGTTCCCGTTGATCATACAAATACTGCCTGTGATCGGTATAATTCTAAAGAATCTCCTTGACAGGGTTTAGTAGCTGCTTTCTACCCATTCTCAAAGGAACGTCTCAAAGCGGACAACGCGAGTGAGTGAACCAGCGAATTTGAGATTCACTGATTGATGAAAAGAGATTTGAAAAACAATCATGTACTGCTCAATAAAGTGTTTTTGCAATACAACGAAGGTTTTAAGGAAAATCAATTATCAATCATAAACACCTTTTATTTTTGAAATATTAATACACAGTCGATGGGCTAGAGAAAATAATTTTTAGCACAACGACCGGTTTTTCAAAGGTATCCGTCAATGCATTACCTGAACCACATGTTGTTCACAAACTTTGAATTTAACTGAATATTTTGCATAATTCACAAGCTTGTGGAACCTCACGTAATATTCAGTGACACTTTCCCCTGGTTTCTTCTTAAAATGCTCAAAGTCATCATACAGTTGTGATTCTCTATCTTCTTTAGTTAATTCAGCACCACAGAGAAGCATCTTGGCATTGTCCCAAACTGCCTTGGCTTCAGTGTTGTGATTAATTAACTTGTAGATGTCTTTTGGAAGACCCTCAAGTATAATGTTTGAAGCCCTGATATCAGTATCGTATCTATTTTTCTCCTTATCACTGAGCTCATCATACGTCTTTGGTCTGTCCAACCCTAAGATCATTTTACCATCCGCAGCAGTTTCAAGTGTGTCTCTTGTAGTCTCAATCTGATAAGGTCCTTCATCAATTGATTTGAGAATGTTAACCCCATTTTCGTTTCCCAACGATATAACCTAATTCGTTGAGTCCATGAGTCATAGTCGGTTCTGTCAAGCATAGGTGGGCCGAGTATCGATCCAGTTGCTTGAGCGTCCTCAAAGAACGAAGAAATGATTGTAGGCACGTTGGTAGACATGATTACAGATTTCACGGGATTTTAAAACTCTTGGATTAAACCGGGAAATAGATTCTTTCACGGGATTTTACTAAATCAAGAGAAAACCGTAAAATGTAATCATGAAGAAAAGCACTAAGTCACAAGAGACAAGTAGCTCAACAATACCAAAAGACAAATCGCTCAACAAGACAAATCGCTCAGACAACAAATCGCTCAAAAGTGACAAGTCGCTCAAAGTGACAAATCGCTTTGATAAGACAAATCGCTTGACCACTCAACTCGCTTTAGTAAGCAAGTCGCTTAACCCAACAAACCTCTTAAAATGACAAGTCGCTTAAACAACACAAGTCGCTTAAACTCACAACTCGCTTTAATAAGCAAGTCGCTGATAAATAACAAATCGCTCACCCGAACAAATCGCACAAGCACATCCACTACCCGGATAAATCGCTTAAATAAGTGATTTGTAGAATACACAAATCGCTTCCAAACAATGACAAATCACTCGTTTGAATACTTTACCGAGACACAAACCGCTACCTTTAAACTAACCAAAACACCTATTTTAAATCCAAAAACAATCCAACCACAATGATTCAAGCCTTCCAAATCAAAACCTAAGCACTTATGATGATTCTAAACACAAAAGTACAATCAAAATCCAAACATTAACACAAGAAATGGTCCAAATGATGCAAATACCACTAAACTTTTTCAAAACCCAAAAACCATATAAAACCACTAGAAATCCAAGAATATGTAAGAGAGATGATCAAACCATGGCTCTTGATACCAATTGTTACTTAGTGGATTTCACAAACATATCAAACCATGATTATAAGTAGGCGTACACACTAGGTTTTAGAGAGAGAAAGTTTAGAGGTTTGGGAACTTAGTGAGAGAAAGTAAAATATTATTATGAGCTCCAACCCTCTACCTTGGGAGCTAGAGGGTATTTATAGTATCTTATATAAAACGCCTCCTACGGGCTGTGGATCAGGCATACAATGGGTAAAGACCCGTCCGTACTCCACGGTGTTACTTAACTAAACACTAACTAACATTAAATAACTACGACTACGAGCTTTCTAACAATTACATATACTTGAGGTGACCGACACTTTAAATACCTGGATTTACTAAATCCTAAAATTTTCGTATATCGAAGCACATATTGAGGGGGAGCATTTTCAAATGTTAACAAAACTATCAAGGTACTAAGATTCAATATTATTTTCACAAGAGTACCTTGATTGTAACTTTAAATGGTTTCATTGGTTTCGATGATCGTGAATTTTGCTTCATATTCCCCCTGTAAAATCTAAAATGTATTAAAAGTTCTTCACATCGAGGGGGAGAAATCTTTTGAAAACCGCATCCTTTCCCAAAAGCATCTTCAACAATGTATTTAAATACTAAATTTGATCGAGAAAGTGATGTTGATAATTTTAGAAAATGTTGATCAAAGAATTGAGTCTTTCATTCTTAATCCAAGATTTCTAAGTCCTCTTGCCTCCATGTGCTAAAACAATTTCAAATATTTGATGCACATGTTGAGGGGGAGCGTTTTCTAAAATATCAAAACAATTCAGGTACAACATGCTTTGATCTTGTATCACAAGTACCTGGATTGATTTTCAAATGGCTTTAAATTGGTTTCTATGGCAGAAGAACAATACCAAAAGACCGACCAAATTTACTTCATGCACGAAGATATAAGGATGGTTAGGTTAGGTATTAGTTCCAACGATCCAGCCAGAGCCGGAGGGATCTACCCAGGGACAATCCACTTGATAGGTTAGAAGTTCCTAGGTATGATGAAAAAAGGGGAAAAGTGAGAAATGGGAAGAGTGCTGACTGAGATAGAGCTAGAACTGGAATAAACCCAACAAGGTTCTAGTAATGAAGTCTCAGTAAGCACTAAAGGGGTTGCAAAATGAAAAAGAATTAAATGAGAAAAGGGTGAAAAGAAATAGCCCTCCATTTATTCAACCTTAGGGCAGAAACTGGGTTCAATTCATATGCTACTGGTGGTTACTAAGGTAACACCGGTATTGCAGACAAGACGTCATGAACCCAGTGACGCACTGCACTACAACTTCCCAAGCTACTCAAGTTCTTAAAAGGGCTTATTTCATTCTCACGGGGAACCTAAATATTCTATCGACTCTCTCTTAGAGATTGTTGATATTGAAGGTAGTAAATTAAAAGAGAAGTTCGATCCTACCGTTGTCTATAAGGATGAACTCAATCACCTAGGCACATAGTGGTATGACTTTGAGTCTAGCTACAAGACTCATAAATAAGGAAAAGCGCTTCTTGGGAGGCAACCAATATTTAATTGGTCGCGTGTTTGTTTTTCATTTTATATTGTGTGTTTTATATATCTTTTTCATTATTGATTAATTCTCATGTTTACATTACTTTGTGAAAATGCTTTATTTTGTTTTTAACTTCGTCTTAATTGCATATAAACGTATTTTACAAAAAGATAAGTGTAGGGAAAATCACATGTGTTTTTAGAACTAGTATGAACATGAGATTAACAATAGTTGAAATTGTATATATTGGTGTGTTTGTTCGAGTCAAATGCTTGTATCGAGTAACAATGGGTGTTTTGCAGGAATTTTTCCACGACAACCTGACGGCCTGACGGCTTCAGGCAATGTATAAACAGATTCCAATTTTTTGTTTTCTGTCTAATTTGTAATTTTTAGAAATTTCTAATTCTAAATTTTCCAGAAATTTGCAAACATCTATTTCACAAGCATTATATCTTTACTTTCTTTCTAGTGTAGTTTTGTTTTTTGTTAGTACAAAAAGTGTGACGGGTTATAATGGGTGTTGTTGATGCTTGTTGGACTGGGCTAACAAGTTGTTGGTAGGCTAATCTTGTACTAATCCAAGTAGTTTGATTGAATCCCTGCACAAGAGAGAGTAAACCATTAGCCTTACCATGGGGACGGACCCCACGATTAGACTCCGGCGTGAGAGTAAGTACACATTCTTCTCAGAGAAATGAGAGTATGTGTGTGTTATTAGGAGAGAGAAAGTTGTACCTTATATGTGGATTAGAGCCCCTTTTATATGCGAGGTTTACCGTTAGGGATTCCTAATTACTCGCATATAAGAGTTAGCGGACGGAGTGGGTCCCTTGTCGGACAAGGTCCCGTAGTAATCGCGGATTCGGACACAGGATACCTTCCGCGGCTGGAGGTTTGGTCCACTAAGTATGCGTCTTTGAGTTTGGACTATTGCCAGTTTTGTTATTGAGCCTACTGTTGGTCCAGTATTCATAGTTGTTCTCGTATTTTGGGCCTGGGCCCTGTATTTATATAGCACGAGTTAGTCCCGGTAAGCCTGCTATACATGCTATACATCATCACGTCCCCCTAGTCTAGTGTATTCATTGCGTGCGGATACTTGTTGCGTGCGGTAAATGTTACTAGACTTAAGTTGACTGATCAATTTCTTTTTTATATTTTTGAAGCGTCTCGATGATGCTTTCCTTCTTGGTATGTGTACCGCTGATGCGCGTATAACGTGTTCGGGGTCAAAGGAACTTCCTTTTCATTGAGCAAGTTTTCAACACCCTAGGCAGTGAACCTAATCGTTGTAGTGTAGTATTGGGTAAGCCTCGAGTATTAATGTCGATCTCTACGGGAATAGCAGTGCTAGTGAGAGATGTACTACGTTAAGGTTTGAGGTTGAGGAAGATTATTTTTTTATCTTTTTATATTTTTTTAGAAAGCTAAGGGTAAAATCTTGGGGTTTGGATTTGGGGGTTTTGGTACTTCTACCGATTACTCTAATTATCTAATTATCTAAACTAAGGGGTAGCCTATGTCTATTGATGTGTGTTCGTATGATGATTAAAAATGTGTCTACCTAGATACTATTACTCTCTAGTTATCTTTTATTGGTGGTTGAATTGTCACGTCCTTATTCTTAACGTGTTGTGTCTTCTAATGTCGTAGGGTATGCTTTTATCCCTAACTCTTTAAGTATACCTTAAGGTTATTGCCTACGAGATCTTTAGGATTGATAAACTAACACTAAGGTTATCTTTGGATATTTAGCATACAATTACGCTAGGTAGTTATAAACTAAGGATCACAAAGATTACTCAAGCATTAAAAACACAACGATGACCTTGTGCAATCCTAAGCCTATTACATTTAAGATAAGAGCCAACCAATCAATAATTAATAACTAGGTTTCATAGATCTATGCAAACACACAAGAAATTTAGCAGGACATGTTAAACATGCAAGCATACATACATACAATCGAAGATATAATGTAATCAATGAAGTAAAATACTTATCTTGATGTAAAATAGGGTATGAGAACCCTAAAATACAGTCCAAATCGGACCAAAATGATTTTAGGTTTTTACTCCACAAGCGTACCTTGTAAAAGTCGAAAATTCGATTTCTATATATAATTTTACATATGCGACGGTGTCACCTTATAGTTGGGACGCCGTCAGATCACCGCCATTAGGGTTTTGTCTTGGCCAAGTCGTCATTGAGACAGTGTCACGTTATGCTGTGACGCCGTCAGTCTTCAGCAGTGACGTCGTTTGAATCCGGAATTAGGCCGTCTAAGAAGAAAAGTCTTTGTGACGCCCTTAATCTTCAAAGCCTGACGCCGTCAGGTGTAAAATAGAAAATTCGCTCCTGAGTCGTCCCAAAATAGGTAGGGCGTCGCCCTCTGTTTGGGACGCCATTTTCTTTATATATTCACTCCTTTTCGTCCAAAAATGCATCATTCCAGCATTTTGCTTCCAAGAGACCTAAAAAGTGAAAATGAACGAAATTAAGCAGTAACGGATATAAAAGTGGGCAATTAAGGGCTTAAATGACCCCTTAAAAGTGTACACTTTAAATCCTTATCAAATATCCCTACACTTGGTATTTACTTGTCCTCAAGAAAATGTGCTTTTGCCCAATCAATTTATAAGTTAGGGGGCAACAAGCATTGGTTTAACATAATTCACAACAAGTAAAAGCACGGCAATAGTCATAACAAGCACGAAAATTATATACTAGCACCTCACAAGGGGTGTTTGGATTCTCTCATCTCTCGGGTGTATATGAAATATATCAAATGGAAATGGAAGATAAACACTCATTAACCGGTCAAAGTACATAGATTACCATAGGCTTGAGACTAGATCAAACCTCCACCGCTTTAGCGTAAGCACCTAGGAACAACTATCTAAGAGGTCTTTTAAAGGGTTGTAATGTTAGGCTTATGGTTAGGGAAACAAAGGGTTTGGTTGGATAGCCGATTTAGTGGTGGCAAGTCAAAAACTTTATGTTACAAGCATGAGAAGAATGTAGTTGCTAAGCCAAGACTCGACTCTCTAAACTCTAGATAACTTTGAAACAAACATACATAAATATAAAGATAGATGTAGGATGGTACCCCGTATGTTTTTTTTTTTAATTTTTTATATTTTTTTTTCAACACTCTTTTTTTTCGATTTTTTTTATGCGTACACTTTTACTCTACCATCTTCTACGATAACATCAAAATATAAGGGATTTATAGGCACATCCCTACACTTGAGTTTTTATTACTCTAACACTAATTTGACCCGAATTGAAAAGAGCAAAACACTTGAAGTACATTATTACGTAAATAAAGGGAATTTGAATTTAACGTTCTTTCCCGTCACTCCATAAAATTTAACTTTACCCATGAGTCCCAATCATCCCAAAACTATGTACAAAAGATATGACTCGACTTAGCAAGCTTGCAAGTAACTAGATAATTGAACTAAGGGTTTAGTATGATAACAATAATGCACTAAAAGTGAGTGCATACAAGGTAGGCTAAGGCGATTTGGGTGTACATTTGGAGGTGGATTGTAAACAATGCTCTTCATTGATATTTCGGAAAACCGAAACATCACAAGAACCGCGAAAAGGATAGGCTCTGAGGGGCTAACTAGGGGTATCGTGTACTAAAGATGAGTACATCGCAAGGGTGTGGGGGAATTACTCAACCGATGTGGAAGAAGTAATTATAATACGGGTATCAAACAAGGGTTATCCTAATGCCTCTTATCATTTAGTTATTCCTAACTACACAAGTGTAGTCTCACTAGCGATCTCAGAATGCGTCACGAAACAAGTTCTAGAATCTATTATACTACCTGTACACACTCAAAGCATTAAAGGTGAACGCTTTAATTCCTATAGATCAAGGGCGAACCTCACATTTTAGGGGTGGAATTTGAGTGGTAAAGGGTTTTTGTGCTAGTCATATAACTCCAATCCATGAGACGCTTTATTAAGACAAAAGACCCACCCGTACAAGTCATGAAAATTTTTAAATTTGGCGCTAAAATTGCCCTAACAAATATCTCTCATGGTTTATTACACAAATGAAATAGGACAAGACAAATGATCAAGGCTAAGCATAGTTTCAAAGTTCCCGTTTTATTCTCCCTCCCTACATTAAACTGAACATTGTCCCCAATGTTCCCCGAAAGTATCAAAGTTATGATAATGGAAGGTAATTAAATGAGAAAGAAACTAGTACTTCCTTGATTAGCTCGGTAGGATCCGTGTGAAGTAGTGGTGAAATTCTTTCCAAGAAGAATGCATGCGTGATAAGCTCCCTCCAATCTGATGTTTCTTCTGCTTGATAAATAAAACCTACACACTTCAAGAAAACAGACAACCGAAAGCATCAAACCAAACAAAGAAAAATCACAACAAGATGTAATTCCAGACTTAAATAAGATATCATGCTTGTGGAATGGATGTTTGCAGATTTTTTAGAAAATTAAGACCTGAGAATTTCAAAAAATTTATAAATAGCACAGAAAACGATAGAAATTTTATAAGCTGTTTCTGCTCCTCTTGTCCTCGTCAGGTTCTAATCCTGACACCGTCATGTTATCCTGACAGAAACTGATCTGTTGCATTTTCCTGGAAAATTTCTGGAATAATTACACCTTTAAAATCTGGAAAAATTCCTGCAAAACATCCATTATAACTCGATACAAGCATTTGACACACATATATATCAATTTCAATAATCGTAGTTCTCATGTTTACATTCTTTTAAGAACGTGTGTAATCCTGCCTACACTTATCCTTGTTGTAAAATACTTTTATATGTAATTAAGACGAGGTTAAAGACAAAATAAAGCATTTTCACAAATTTTAACATGAGAACATACATTAATGAAAAGATATATGACACACAAATAAAAAAGAAAACGAAAAACACATGGGTTGCCTCCCAAGAAGCGCTTGTTTTTGTTTGAGTCACGAGGTCATGACAACAAGCATCTAAACCTACATTCTCTAGTGGTGTTTGGTCGAAAGGTTCTATATCAATCGGGGTTCCTACAGTCTCTTCTACTTCTTTCGGGTAAGTTATAGGCGATGTGTGTTCCTCAAGTGATGGTAGGGCTTGTGGGCCTGGAGTTTCCACCTCATTCTCCATTATATCTAGATTTCCTATATGTTAATCATGTGTTTTAGTATAATCTAACCCAAATACACTCCAAAGCATCTCAAACCCTTCTTTAGCCATTTCAAATTCTTGGTCCAATTCATAAGAATCATTCTTAAAAATTTGATCACTATGTTTTATTTGCCTAAAGGATTCCTTATGCGTGTCATATGTTTTGAAATCTATCCCACACATGCAACTAGGTAGTTCAACTCTAACCATCTTACAATCTTGTTCGGGTTTAGGTTTCATGTTCTTAAAAACTAGGTTTTTTTGGTCATGGTGCCTAAAATCATTCAACTGATGGTTTATGCTTAGCAGGTTTTTCTAAAAAATTTTCCAGATGGTCTCACTAAAAGGAGTTGATTCTAACAATGATCGTTGAATAGAAGCCGCACAAGCATAAAATTTATCAAATCCATCCAACCTTACACCCGTCTCCTTTTGGATATCTCTAAGATCACTTGCAAATTCATTAGAACAATAAAGAGCAATCCAATCTGTGAAATTCAATTGTTCCTGATTTGTTAATGATTCAAATGCAACTTCACTTGACATAGCGACAAATGAAAAGGGTTTTGCGAACACAAATAGAAAGAAGGGGGATAGACTACAAGGAAGCTAAAAATGAGAAAAAATTCTTACTTGATAGGAATCAAGCAAGGGAACCTAAACGAGATAAAAATCTAACTAGCTATTCTATTCCCTGGCAGTGGTGCCAAAAACTTGATGCACGTATAACGCAGTCGGGGTCAAAGGAACTTCCTTTTCGTCGAGCAAGTTTTTCAACACCCTAGGCAGTGAACCTAATCGTTGTAGTGTAGTATACGGTAAGCCTCGGGTATTGATATCGTTCTCTAGGGGATAGTAATGCTAGTAAGAGATGTACTATGCCATGGTTTGAGGTTGAGGAAGATTGTTTTTTTTATCTTTCTATGTTTTTTAAGAAAGCTAATGGTAAAATCTTCGGGTTTGGATTTGGGGGTTTTGGTACTTCTACCGATTACTCTAATTATCTAATTATCTGAACTAAGGGGTAGTTTATTTCTACTGATGTGTGTTCGTATGATGATTAAAAATGTGTCTACCTAAATACTATTTGATGCGCGTACAAGGCGCGTTTGGGCTCAGAGGAAACTTCTTTTTCGTCGAGCAAGTTTTTCAACACCCTAGGCAGTGAACCTAATTGGTGTAGTGTAGTATTGGGTAAGCCTTGGGTGTTGATATCGTTCTCTAGGGGAATAGGAATGCTAGTGAGAAATTACAACGCTAAGGTTGAGGTTGAGGAAGATTAATTTTTTATCTTTTTATATTTTTTTATAAAGCTGAGCGTAAAATTTCGGGGTTTGGATTTGGGGGGTTGGTACTTCTACCGATTACTCTACTATCTAACTATATAACTAATGGGTAGTCTATGTCTTTTTGAAGTGTGCTCGTATGATGATTAAAGATGTGTCTACCTAGATACTATTACTCCCTAGTGTTGGAATCACTCCTAAACCTTATACAAGTGTTAGTGATTCATATGTAATAGTTAGCTTAATTATGGCCTTTAAGTTTGTTATTAGCCTTAGGCTTATGTAGAAGGCCCATAAGCCTAGGCCCTAGTCCAATAAGGAAAAGGATGGGAACTAGGAGTGTTGCCCTAGCTTGCCTCCTATAAATACTCTTGTAAACCTTCACTTGAAGGTTGGTTGTTCAATTTACTCTTTCATTCACTCTCCTACGCGTAACCGTATTATACATTCGTGTGTGTGTGTTTGCTTTATTGTTCATCCGCCTCTTCTCTTCATCTTATTTCTTCTATTGATACTTGTGTTGCATATTTGGGAATCTAACAATGGTATCAATAGCCAAATAGTTGGGTGAACGTATTGTTCTTGAAGTGGGTTTTGGTCCTACACGTAGAACATACGACTCGTTGTTGATACTTTGGTTTGCTTAAAAACGCATTTTTTACACTTTTTAATCCAAGATTCTTGTACTTTCAACGTTTTAAGGTGTTAAAATAACTGTTTTTGGCAAAAATTTTCAAACTTTCTGGCGTGGATCATTGTTTTAAGCTTGGTTTTATGCGTGGCTTTCTGTCTACGCATAACGTGTTTTTGAGCTTTGGATCATCAAGTTTCACACTTTTGTGTTATTTTGGTGATATTGAAGCTATCTCATCACTAAAATCTGGTTTGGAAACATCGGTTGGAAGAAATCATTTTTGGCTATATCCTACGCGTAAGTGAAACCCCAAACTTACGCGTAACCTGTTCCTTGGTTTCATCTTCTGTTTCGTGGTTTACTCCGTGGTTTCTTGCTTGGATAAGCCTGAAAACACGTCGACTTTGGATATCTTTTGCACTGTGATAGTGTAAAAGATCATTTGGGAAAAAACCCTAAACTTAAGCATAAGCATAAGCTTGTGCGTAGACTCTTTACGCATAAGATTCATCTTATGCCTAAGCCCTGTCTTACGCATAAGTTAATCCTACGCCTAAGTTTTCTACGCCTAACTTCTTGTTTACGCATAACTTTAGTTCTTTCTCATTACTTATGCCTAAGCTAATCCTACGCGTAACTATTGCTGTTACGCGTATCTTTGGTGTTTTTACGCTTAAGTGGTACTTGGCTTTTCTGTGATTTCTACACCTAAGGATACTTCATCAACAATGGTTCATTCGACTACAAAGATCCATTTAACAACACAAGTTTTCAACATGTCACAACCACCATACTCTAGCTACTTCCCTTACACTTATCCTCAACAACAACAACAACTAAGTCTACAACAACAACAATGGAATCAACAACAAGCAGTTTATCAACAACAATTTAATCAACAACATACTCCACTACTTGCAGCAATTCCACAACCTCAAATGGTACAACCACCACCTAGTCTTTAAGTACAACCTTACACAAACTTCTACAATCAACATCCATCCAAGAATACTATGAAGGAACCGACATGGTTTGGCAAGATGTGTGAAGCCTTGAGTAGCCAACAATCAATTCATGAAGCTGGCTCATTTGATAGACCTCCAATGCTCACTCCTGGTAATTATGATCAATGGGTGATTCGGTTCTTTCGGTTTTGTGATCTAAAGAAGCCACATGGAAAGTTTTTAAAGAAGGTCATTATGGAAGGTCCATTTTAGATGCCTACTGTCGTTACACCCGGAGATCCTAATGCGGTTCCACCAAGAGATGATGTCACCAACATTGCAACTGTTGCAGAACTCACGGGTGATCAACTTCTACACTTTGAAGCCGACGAACTTGCAATGCAATACATCCTTTTAGGATTACCCAATCCAATCCTTCGAAGTGTTGATGCTCAAAAGGCTGCAAAAGCAATGTGGGAACAGATTCATCTTCTTATACAAGGCACAACACTCAATCAGGAATATATGGAATCCAAAATCTACTTGGCTTATGAACACTTCATGATTGAACCAGGAGAGTCATTAGAATCTTATCATCATCGCTTTTTGACATCATTAATGATTTGGACAAAGACAATATCATCATGCCACGAATTGCTGTCAAGACAAAGTTCCTAAGCAGTCTTGGTCCGGAATGGGAGAAGTATGTCATTTTTCTCCGTCAAGCAAAAGATATGCATCATGCTACCTACGGATTATTGTACGACTATCTGAAGCCTCACCAAAAAGAAGTTGACAAGGAAAGGATTCTACATGGTCAAACTTTTTCACCATCACTTCCGGACAATCAACAACTTGCTTTGTGGGCTCAAACAAATATTCCTCCTCAACAAGCTCCTCAACCCGCTCCTCTAACAACTACAACCATCAAACCTTCTGATCCGTCACAACAACAACCTCAACAAAATCAATTGGTTCCATACAACAACAACACTGCTCAAGCTCTTTACAGTGAAGCTGATGAGGACTCCGATGCATTCGATGAATTGCAACAAGGATTTGTTATGATTGCTAAAGCATTTGGCCGTTATACAAACAAATCCAACAATCGCATTCGTTCCTCATCTAATACAAGAAATCAGGCTGTTGTGTACAATGGACGCGTTGAAGTTCAAAATCGTGGTTATGGTCGTCAGATAGGAGGTGGTCAAGGGTTCAATTGTATGGGAAGGAATAACATGGGTGCTCCGCAGCAGCAAAGGGCTCAAGTGGTTGAACAAGGAAATGCTCAGAATGGGGTTAATGGTCTTCGATGCTATAACTGTAATGAGAAGGGTCATCTGGCTAATGCATGTCCTAAACCGAGGAAAAGAGGCAGTGCTTATTTCAAAGAGGCTTTGCTCTTGGCTCTTGAGGATGAAGCTGATGGAACTCTTACCAACAAGGAATAGAGGTTTATGGCATATGCAGATTCTGATGATGATATGGAGGACTTGCAGGCTAATGCAGCAGTGATGTTGATGGCATAAATGCAAGGTCTACACATGAGTGACACAGGCCCAGTGTATGACACTGACGGCTTGTCTCAGGTACCTGAACAAACAATTATCATTAATGAACTAATATCTCCGCCAACATCTGCATCTGACATAGATCAGAGTGTTCAACATGAGCCTTCTACAT
Source organism: Chrysanthemum makinoi (assembly GCA_910596185.1). NCBI lineage: Eukaryota > Viridiplantae > Streptophyta > Magnoliopsida > Asterales > Asteraceae > Chrysanthemum > Chrysanthemum makinoi. The sequence continues at coordinate 71,757,214 of OU343225.1, read as the reverse complement.
CTCATTCTAATGATCATCAACTAGACCCCGTAGTAATCTTCGATGATCAAGATGACCTTATGGTTACCATTGATGATCAAGTTGACTCCGTGGTTATATTTGAGGATCTAAACAATGACCATGTTGAGACTCACGTTGAACAAAATGATTCTATGTTTGATCCAGAATTTGAGCTCCGGACCTTAGTTAAAGACCAACAATCCCGAGTGGAACGTTATCATAATGATAATATAAAATTAGAAGCAAAAAATGCATTGTTGACCAAGGATAACGATTGCTTAATTCGCCAACTCAACGTTTTCAAAATTCAAGAAAAACGGGAAAAAGGTTTTGAAGTCGCTTTTGCTAAATCTCACCAAAACAAAAAATCTTTAGAACAAGAGATACGTGCTGTAGCCGCATCGAAGAATGCTTTCTTGTCTCAAATAGAACAACTGAAACATGAACATAAACAACAACTTAACGCTCTTACTTTGGAAACTCAAAAAGCCAAGGCTGAGTTGTTAACTTGTCAACAAAAGTTATCTGAGTACAAAAAGCATTCCACGAAACGAATAGATAACTATCTTGAAGAAATTGTCGACTTACAACACAAAATCAAAGAGTTTCGAAATGTTGTTTATAAACGTGGTGAGTCAATCACAACCATTCAAAAGTTTACTTTTAAACCAAATCCAAATGGATATGGTCCGATTCTTGCTGATTACAAACCTAAGTTTTCAAACAGAGCATTCAAACCAAATCCTGAAGTTTACAGTGCAGAACATAGAATTGATGATTCAATTATGACTGTTGTGGAATATACCTCGCCATGGGCACGAGAACAACGAGATATTTTTCAGAAAATAATTTTACCCCATGTCAAAATTTTGAAAAACTGTGCACTATATTGGGAAAGGGATTTTCACAAGGAACTTGGTCTCGTGAAAATAGTTTTCGAGAAAACAGAAACATCGATTTCTAATACTAAACGCAAAAAGAAATTATTGAGAAAAGATGTTGATCGACTCTTGGAAGATGTTATCTGTGCTGATAACTATAATGTTGTGTTATTGCATTCTTTGCCATATGCATCTGATTCTATATACGCTGATATTGTTGATTCTGTTGAAACTATTGAAAATACGGATAATGTGCTTCAGTTCGAGTCATTAAAAATTGAAAATGAACGATTGTCAAACGAGCTTTCAACTGCAATACGTCGTCTTAATTGTTGTCAAAAAGATATTCACGATCAACAACTTGTTTTTCAAAATAAAATCGCCCAGTTGGGTGCAAAATCTTCTGATCCTAAAAGTGAGCAACTGGATGATCAAACCGTGTCTTTTATGAGCCAAATCTCAAAATATGAACAAGAACTTTCAAAAGTCAAAAAGGAACATGGTGTCATATCTGATTTACTCAAACAGAATCGTGATGAAGCATCAAATGAACATGATCATTATCTTGCACACACTAAAGAAGTCATGAACTTTGCTGGAAATCTTCGCTCTGAAAATCAAGATCTGATTCACACTATCTTTAAGTTAAGAGAAATGTTAGGAAAGTATGAACAAGTTCAGCCTAGCATCATTAAGAGAGTTGCAGCTGTAACACTTAGCAATCACATCCCCAGAATACCTACTGACAAAACACAAGTTACTAATGTGCTTCCCTCTACTGAAACAGGACTAGTTGCCTCTTTTCCAAATGTCCGCACTTCACAGCCTAGGAGCAATACAAGGAAGAATAGGAAGTTGCGACCTAAGAAAAGACAAATAAAGAATGTTGAAGTAGAAGAACACCGTAGGACTTTGAATAAGATTTCCGTTGCACCCACTTTAGATATTGCGTCTGGCAAATGTAATGGAAAAAGTGTTGTAACTCATGTTGAACCTTTAAGTACTTTTGATATTCAGTCTGATGCATCTTGTGTTATTTGTAATAAAAGTATGCGTTCTGATTGTCATGATAAATGTGTTGCTAAGGTTATCTTGTCACGTTTACGGAATACTAAGAGTCGAAATACCTCTAGGCCCACTAATGCTTCTAAGTCTGTGCTTGGTAAACCGCCTTCTTTAGATTCTAAGAAACGATTTGATGTCCCTGTAGTTCCAGTATCACCTCCAAGGATTGTTGTACCACCTAGCACATTCACTAAGACTAAAGCTAAGACTAGTTGGAGATGGCAAAAATGGATACATAATACACTAGGATTTAAATGGATGCCTAAAATCATTGATGTGTGTATTTCAACTATAACTGCTGAGGAACCCTCTAACACTTCGGGTTCCACATCTACTTCTATTACATCTGTGTCGTCTGTGTCTAATGCAGGTGATACAGATCATCCTCTGGATTGTTGATAGCGGATGTTCCCGACACATGACAGGCAACCTTAAACTGTTATCAAACTTTGTTTCAAAGTTCATTGGCACTGTCAGATTCAGGAACGATCACTTCGCAGCTATCATGGGCTACGGAGACTACATTAGCAGGGTTTATTATGTGGAAGGCCTCGGTCACAATCTCTTTTCTGTTGGTCAATTCTATGATGGAGATTTGGAAGTTGCATTTCGGGAGAAAACTTGTTTCATTCGTGATCTACAAGGAAATGATCGCATGTCTGGCTCTCGCAATTCTAGTCTCTACACCATCTCAATGCAAGACATGATTGCTTCATCTCCCATTTGTTTACTCTCAAAGGCTACATCTACAAAATCTTGGCTATGGCACCGTCATCTATCACATCTAAACTTTCAAACCATAACCAACCTTGCTCGACACAAACTTGTTGAAGGTCTCCCACGATTCAGGTATTCTAAAGATCACCTATGCTCAGCTTGTGAACAAGGGAAAAGCACTCATGCTCATTTTCCTTCAAAGGTGGAACACAGCTCTCAGCATGTGCTTCATCTTCTTTACATGGGTTTGTGTGGCCCGATCGCGTCTAGACGATAAATGGCAAACGCTACATCTTGGTAATTGTTGATGACTACTCAAGATGGACTTGGGTTTATTTTCTTCGAAGTAAAGACCAAGCTCCACAGATGATCATCACCTTTCTCACGAAAATTCAAATTCAACTCCGGAACACCGTCCGACAAATTCAAACAGACAAAGGAACTGAATTTGTGAATCAAACACTTCAGGAATATTATGAGAAAGTGGGAATTGAGCGTCAAACATCTATTGCCCGCACACCAGAACAAAACGGAGTTGTTGAAAGACGAAACCGTACGTTAGTGGAAGCTGCCAGAACGATGTTAATCAATGTTGAACTTCCAGATTACTTGTGGGATGAAGCCGTCTCAACTGTATGCTACACTCAGAACCGCTCTATGATTACAAAACGCCACAACAAAACACCATTTGAGCTTCTCCACAACCGTAAACCGAATCTCAAACACTTTCATGTCTTTGGATCTCTTTGCTATCCGAATAATGATCGTGATGACTTTGGAAAGCTCAAAGCCAAAGCTGACATTGGAGTCTTTATTGGAGATTGTGAGAATTCTAAAGGTTACCGGATCTGGAATCTTCGTACAAAGGAGGTTATGGAAAGGATTCATGCAAATTTTTATGAACTCACTGAAATGGCTTCCGAGTATAACAGCTTGGAACCCGGCCACAACCGCTTAAACTTCCCCCAAACCCCATCATCAGCTGAACAAAGCCCCTAGCTTACTCGTCAACAAATGGAAAGACTTTTTGCTCCGCTGTTCAGTGATGATATTGATGAATGTGCTCCAGGTGTATCCGCTGTTTCCGCTGCTCAACCTGATACTACTCTTATACCTGATACACCTGCTACAATAACCACTGTTGAAGAAGCACCACCAGTTGACTCCAACACAACAGTTGAACACACTGCTTCCAACAATGATGAACCGGCTGATGATGTTCTTAATGAGGTACCCCCACCTGCAGATTTTGATCCAAATGCGTTCTTTAACTCGTTTGCTAATTAGACTGCTGCACCAGATGTCGCGGAATCTTCAACAATCCATTTGAATCCTCAAAATCTGCACAATGTATATCAACATCAACCCTCTACACATAGATGGACAAAAGACCATCCTTTGGAAAATATTATTGGCAACCCGAATCAACCAGTCATTACGAGACAACGTCTTCACACAGACGGTGAACATTGCATTTATGCACTCACTGTCTGCCAAACTGAACCCACAAACATTAAGGATGCAATGACAAAAGATAACTGGATTGAATCCATGCAAGAATAACTCAACCAATTAAAACGTCTTGAAGTATGGGAACTGGTTGAAAGACCATCAGGGGTCTACGTCATTGGTCTAAAATGGATTTGGAAGAACAAATTGGATTCTGAAGGGAATGTCATCAGAAACAAGTCACGTCTGGTGGCTAAGGGTTATAGACAGGAAGAGGGTATTGACTTTGAAGAATCAGTTGCTCCGGTTGCTCGTCTTGAGGATGTTCGGATTTTTCGGCGTTTGCGGCTCACATGAACATCACTGTATATCAGATGGATGTCAAAACTGCTTTTCTGAATGGTCAAATGAAAGAAACAGTTTATGTCAGCCAGCCAGAAGGATTCGTTGATCCCGCGCTTCCGAACCATGTATAAAAACTAAATAAAGCTCTATATGGTCTCAAACAAGCTCCTCGGGCATGGTATGATAAGCTATCATCTTTCCTCATTGCCAATAATTTTACCAAAAGGTTCGGTCGACCCAACTCTTTTCATACAATATCACGGGGAACATATTTTAATTGTTCAAATTTATGTGGATGACATCATTTTTGGGTCAACTCATAAAAAGTACTCATTCGCTTTTGCAAAACTAATGAAGAAACATTTTGAAATGTCCATGATGGGTGAACTTACGTTCTTTCTAGGACTGCAAGTTCATCAATCACCCCGTGGTATTTTCTTGAGTCATTCCAAATATGCCCTTGAATTGTTACACAAATTTGGAATGCAAAACTGTGACACCTACGCCACACCAATGGCTCATACCAAGAAGCTAGACGCTGATTTACATGGGAAATTGGTGGACCCTACAAAATACCGAAGTAATATTGGGTCTCTCATGTATCTAACAGCTAGCAGGCCTGACATTGTATTTGCCGTATATCTTTGCTCCCGTTATCAGTCGAGACCAACTGAAACCCACCTCTCAGAGGCTAAAAGAATCCTCCGATACACAAAGGGAACCATTAATTTGGGGATCTGGTATCCGAAGGATTCTGGTTTTGAACTAATAGCTTTTCAGACGCTGACCACGCAGGATGCTTAGATTCACGTAAAAGTACTTCAGGAGCTCTACAATTTCTTGGTGATAAACTGGTGTCATGGCAATCGAAGAAGCAGGATTGTACATCACTGTCCTCAACCGAAGCAGAATATGTAGCCATGTCGGCATGTTGTGCTCAAGTCATTTGGATGAGAACACAACTCAAAGACTATGGTTACGTATTTGACAGAATCCCGATGTACTGCGACAATCGGAGTGCTATTGCGATCTCGTGCAATTCTGTTCAACACTCAAAGTTAAAGCACATCGATCTTTGAATATCACTTCATCAAGGACCACGTGGAACAGGGTAGAGTTGAATTATACTTCGTGGGTACAGAATACCAATTGGCAGATCTACTCACCAAAGCCTTGCCTCCCGCTAGGTCTAATGAGTTGGTCCACCGGATTGGTATGCGGTGTTTGACTCAAGAGAAATTGGATGAACTCTTAAAATAGTCTTAAAAACCAGTCAAACACCAAAATCTCCTTTGTAAATATTTTTTTCAAAAACAAAATACAAAAATATAAAATCAGATAAAACAACAAAAATATTCTTCTATCTATTTTTCTCTCAACATAGCAAGTACATTTCTTCCTTCAACACTCTAATCTTTCAAAATTCAGTATTTTTACCGATCAAGTGTTGAGGGGGAGAAAATTTAATACTTAACTGTTTCAAAATAACTGTGTACTTGCATGTTACATTTTCCCGGTTGTTTCTTTAAATGGTGGTCATTTCTGGTTTCTGACACTCCTCGGACTAAAATTTATAAACTTTCATTATTTCTTAAGTCGAGGGGGAGTGTCGTCAAAGTTATTTCCAAATATTCTTCGTTTGGTAACCAAAATGGAAGTTAAAAGGCTTTGGATGAAAATGGAAAAGGTAGAGGGACTAAAACTGTCAAAATCCTAAAGTTATTTTAATAAAAACACTCCACCAAACACATTTATTTCTCACATTTATTATTTCACCTACTCATCCTACGCTTAAAATTCGTTCAACAAATCCGTGTTTTGGATCATCAATTTGTAAGTTGTTTCATGATCTTTACGTGTTTACAAACAATGGTTTTGAATCTTTTACAAATCCAACGGCTAAAACGTGAGATATGAGTGATTATGTGTTCTACGCATAAGCGTATAAACACACAATCATTGGTGTGTGTTTGTGGTTAAAATAAGTGTGTCAAAACGTTTAAATAACATCAATGATACCATGTTTATCCTCAAAATCCACCCAGAAACACGAATTGATTGTTTTTCAAAATTAGGGTTCATGAGTCGTTTTGGGTATTTACAAATGAGAACGTTTTTGGTGAAAAAGATTGTTGTAGGAGGTCATTGTCAAGTTGAATTGATCATATCTAAGCCCAGATTTCACCCAGAAACACTAATGATTCATAAATTGAAATTTAGGGTTTATGTTCATTCGGTTTGGGTATTCTTGATTCTTGACACATTTGATGTTAAAACTTGGCTAAGACAACTCTATAGGCATCTTTGACTTACCAGAATAACTTTGGTGCAATTTCCATGGCTAGATTTGTTACGCGTAATTCTTGAAACTAGGGTTTTAGATTACACGTAAGGTTCTTTACGCGTAACTGTTCGATTAAGTGTTTGTGAGTAAATCTGTTATACAATGAATGAGGATGTTAATATTGATGCTGTGATGAATTTATTTCAGGTTTATTACTCGTAAAAATCAGAATCAAGGTTGTTAACCATCTACGCATAAGGATCACCTTACGCGTAGCATGTTATGCGTAAGAGAAATCTTACGCGTAGCGTTTACACGTAAGGTTCTACAAAGGGACTACGCGTATCCTGTGAAGGATATGCGTAAACAGTGACCTCTACGCATAAGGTCTACTCTTACGAGTAACCCTTACGCGTAAGGTTTTATATACGCCTACGCGTAAGCTTTACGCATAAGGTCCCCTGTTCCTACGCGTAATATTTCTTACGTGTAAGCCAGGATCCTACGCATAAGCTTGTGTCTACGCGTATAATTCCTGTTTACGCATAAGCTACCATTTCTACGCCTAAGCCTTGATCAAACCTTCATTGTGAATTGTTACGTGTGCAAACTTGTAGCTAAATAAATCATAACGTCACGAAACCAATACTGTCACTAATAAGCTTAAATGTGTAATGTGTTGTGAAAAATATGTGATAACATAAACTTTAAAACTTAAAGTTAACTAACTCACGAAACTTTTCTCGACGTCATTGGACTATTGAACAAACAAGTGACTTTGGTCTCGTAACAATGATTGACATATCTCATTCAATAATTAGACAATAAAACCATCTGTTGACTAACATTATGTCATTCAATATGTTGGTTCTGTTGGCTAAATGTGTTTCAGATCACGACATGGAAGCTCAAATGAATGTGGATGCACCAAATGTTCTCACCATTACTGATATCTTCCCGCATGGCTATCCAATGAAGATTGGAAAGAACAATCTCAGAGTTGATTTTGAAACTCTCACCTGCTAGGAATCTTCTTGTCTCATTGCAGTGGATATTCTGAAGAATCATCCCTATCAGAACATGCTCACCAACTCTGCCACTATTTCGGAGATCTACATACAGCAATTCTGGAATACAATGCAGATGATCAAAGGTCAAAATGCTATGACGGTGACGCTCAATCACAAGCAAATCACCATCACTCCTGCAGATTTAAGGGCTGTTCTCCTCATTCCTGACATCATACCAACTGAATTCTCTGCTGCACCTACTGAAGAGACTGTTCTGCAATTCTTGATTGATATTGGGTACGACGAAGCTTCAGGAGTAATCAATAAGCACGTGGATCTAAATAACATTCCTCAGCCTTGGAGAACCCTTTATATCATCATTACAAAATCCATTTCTGGTCGTGACAGCGGCTATGAGCATCCCAAGCTCTTGGAACTGCAAATCTTTTGGGCTCTAATCAACATGAAGCACATCGAAGTTGATGCTCTGATATGGGATGACATGATGACATTCCTCAAAAAGCTTGGCTCAAAGATTCCTTATATCAGATATACAAAACTGTTGATTCAAAGAGCACTTGGGTATAACCCAGATATCCCCAAAAGAATCAATGACCCCGACAATCACGACATGTTGACTGAACCCACTCTAACTGTTAGATTTAAGGAGTCAACTACCAAGAAACAAGGTGTTGTGTTGCCGGATCACCTTCTCTCAGATGAACTCAAAAAGCTCTACTCTTATAGAAGATATTTGGTTGCTGTGGAAGAGAACAAAGTTGCATTTCTTGATGAAAAATCTTCTGGTACGCCTACAAGGAAAACCAGACGAGGAAGTGCAGGAAGTGCTACAAGCACTGAGAGTCAAAGGAAGTTCCCAAAGAGGAAACCTGGAAGCAAAAGGAGAGTTCCTTCCAAGGAAGCTATTCCTATTCCCATTCCCAAGTCTGAACCGCAAAGAAAGCTAACAGACGAGGACTCGGAGGGTACTACATCAGATGAAAAGATTTACTACTCTGAAACTGCTAAAGATGACACTACAACAGTACCTAAACCTCCCAGTCCACCAGCTGAACACGGCAAAGGGAAGACTCAAGTGATTGAGCAACAAGAAGAATATGATTCAGATGAAGAGCAACTAGATGCAACATACAGGAAAAAGTTCAAATTCCTTAGACTCCAACACGTTGCAAAAGAATTTGCTAAAGATCAAATGGGTGGCCCCGGAGGGTCAAGTGGTGGAGTTCAACCTACACCAAATCCTGATGCGGTTAATCGACCTGATAAGGGATCTGGTGCCACCACTCTTGAGCAACAACAGAAGCACGTGGAAGATTCTATTGAGTTTGACATTGAAGAACCAGAAACTGAAAAGTCCAAGAAAGATAAAGCTGATGAGTATGATAAGTTTGTTCTAGACAGTCCTACATGATCAAAGGAGGAAACTTCTGAGCCACCTAAGGACCCGGAGTCTCCTCATATCTCTTCATCATCGGATTCATCTTCTCACTCTTCACCACCACCATAAAAAAGAACAACCAGATCCACATCCAGATCAGTGAAGAAGCCAACTGCCTCTTGGATGTCTCATGCAAAGTTACGAATCGTTAAAGCTGTCAAGTAGGTCAGAGAGAAAGATATTACAAAGAAGAAGTTAGATTTTCTTGCTGACCAGATACACTATCTTCATGATGAGAAAGACAAGATGCAAGTTGAAAGGGAGTATGTGATAAGATCGTTTATGAGCTCTAGGGGATAACAATAACAAAGACAAACATGAATGCACAGCGGAATAATAAGAACATCAATGTTATTGCTTAAGGTTCTTCGCCATCATCTCTAACTAAACACTTTACTAAATACTAACCTAGGCGTTTACATGAACATACGCCTAGGAACTAACTAACTAACCATCACCCTAGGCGTCCTCCCCTAACGCCTACACACACACACACCTTTACTAATGGTGTTCACATCTTGACACACTTTAAATCTAATTCCCTGTCTCTCTTTATATACTAGAGAGTCTAGGGTTACAATTGACTACTAGGGACTAAATAATAAAGTCTTCTTTAACAAGTAAGTCCCTTATCTTTCTATCTTCATCAATTGTCTTCATAAAACCTTCATCTTTCATATTTTGTCATAATCAACTCAAATATAATTCCCAACAATCTTCCCCTAGTTGATAATGACAAAACCAAATAAGCACGAACTTCCCCTGAAGTTAAGATGTCATGAAAGATAAGAACTTCCCCTTAAACATGCAATCACTAATAATCTTCAAGTTGCAAAACCGTCTTTGTCGCCTTTCTTCCCCTTTTTGTCATAATCCACTAGGAGAAGCTAAGTAGAAGCAACTTTAATTTCAACCACCACGAACCAATATCTAAACAGTGTGTGTAATCTAAATAAACTCCATACCAAGCTGAGAATCAAATCCATGTATGACTTCCCCTTAATTCCAAAACAAACCTATTAGCAACACTTTTTCTGTCACTAAACTGTTGCAAATCTGTTGCAAAACTACGAGCAGTACTTTCATCATCACAAGCAGTACTTTCGTCATAACCAACCATTATCAGAATCATAAACTCATATCACTAAAATATACGAACAGCAGTACTTTCCTCCTTTGTTCGAACAACATTAATTTGAGAAGACTTCATTGGTCCTTACTTATGTGATTCAGCACTGTTGTCCCACCAATTTGTATCAATTGAATGGAAACACTATAACGTGGCTTATGTGGACCACCGTCCCATTAGAAAAACCATGACTAATCAAAATATAAATTACATGCATCTATAACAATGCATATCACCTCCTTTGTCTTACTCACAGTAGCAGCATGTGATCAAGAAAGTATACAAAGTTGTGACCACTAAGCGATACAAAACTTGGACCATTAGTACGTAGTGTGAAGAAGAGCGGTACAATTGCATCCTTAGACCATGAAACCATCTCCATATGCTGTCCAGATATCTAATCACAAACTCTATCTTGAACCCGAGTAATATGACCAGAATTAATAATATGCAGCGAACAATACTAACATCCAATTGCAAAATTAACCTTGCGAACAGTATTAACTCCTATAATGAAAACAGACTTAACTCTAATGCGTCTACTCCTTAGTCACTTTCTCACACGTAAATCCACTCCATTGCATCTCCTTTCTTAACTCACGACATTCAATAGCTGACCACAATTAAAAAACTAAACCATTCATAACGTGATCCCACAATGCAAACCAACAATATCCAACAAACCACCGTCCCATGATGATTTCTCATGAATTTAAAATTATCTTGACTAGAATAGCAGAAATTTATCATGAATATGAGATCGATTAGATACCATTCAAAAAATAAACTCACTTAGTCCGCTATCAATAACTAATACGTCCTTTATCAACTTTTCAAAGATGGCCAAATGTCCGTAATCATACTGCATCTAAGGTCAAATTTCAACACCATAGGTACGCTATTAAATCTTCATGTGTATGTTGCCAATGATATTATCTCATTATTGGTTCTGGCGAACAACGGCATTACCTTAATGATGACCACATCTAATTTCAACATCTCGAAACCTAGCGTTACTTTATAAAAACTTCGGCGGCACTTTGAGCATAAAGCGATACTTCGTCGATCACTTTGTAGCGTGATATCTGAACAAATAAAACAAACTTCACCCAGCATAGATATCAGCGATATACAAACTTACCGCAGATCCCAGCGCTTCATTAATATTTGACCAATCGCCTTAAGTTACCATGCATGCATATTCCATTATGTGAAAAGCAAATCATATACTCGACCAGTTGAACCATCTTCGCAACCTGACATGCATGTTTTCTTCTAAAAAGATTAAAACATTACTGCCTTGAAAAACTTTAGAATACATAACATCCAAACGTGATCATTAATAGCAGTACTAACGTTGCAACTTCATCCTTAACAAGCAGTACAAACGTGATAGAGAGCATCAACTCAACATAGCAGTACTGTCACTTTCAGCAACATACGAGGAGTAAGAACAAACAGCATCATAGCTTCCCCTCACTTGCATAACCTAGGGTTTAATGATCATGAACAGTAGCGATCTAGGGTTTTCAATAAACCCCTTCAAAATCCTAACAACCCGATTGTACCCTGATTGTATACTCTTCAAAGCTTAATCCGTTTTTCTGAAAACTTCTTTAACTGATTGAAACCCTCTTATTTACTGCTTCCAGTCGTCAATAAACCTTGTACGAACCGATTCTAGTTTTAGGGTTTTGTAAACCCTAACAAATTACTAAACGTCAATCATACACATCCTTGACGACGTGATGCTTCTTCCAACCAAGAACCGAACACAAACAGTATTAATTCTTGAAGCCAACAGTACTAACGAACCTCAAGCAGTACTAACCTACTTAATATAACCTCTTATCCAGGAATATTAAACCTTTGAACTCTCGAATAGTACCTTGGTACATCGAACAGTACTTTGAAAAACATAAGCAGTACTTTGAGCAATTTAGAGTTTCGACAACCACAAACAAGCAAACCATACTCCAAAAATAATGATCAGTAAAAACTCATTGAATTAGGGTCTGATAGTACCTTTTAATGCACACTCAACAGAATGAAAACCCTAAAAATCTGAAAATTTCGATTTTGAAAAGCTCCTTCAGCAGCCAACTTCGACAGTTAATATCTTTTGCATAAATGCTCAGATCGAAAATCCCTCCGGTGAAAAGTTAGATTGTCATATAAAGAACGTCCACCTAAAATTTCGTCCCGATCCAACGGTTAACGAAAAAGTTATCGCTGTTTAAAAACAGCCCTGCATAAAGATACGAAAAATTTTAACAGCTTCGAATTTTGTATCTTTTCTTCGAAAAACCTTGTAGATCCCTATATCAAGAGCTCCCCGCTCTGATACCAATTGATAAGATCGTTTATAAGCTCTAGGGGATAACAATAACAAAGACAAACATGAATGCACAGCGGAATAATAAGAACATCAATGTTATTGCTTAAGGTTCTTCGTCATCATCTCTAACTAAACACTTTACTAAATACTAACCTAGGCGTTTACATGAACATACGCCTAGGAACTAACTAACTAACCATTACCCTAGGCGTCCTCCCCTAACGCCTACACACACACACACCTTTACTAATGGTGTTCACATCTTGACACCCTTTAAATCTAATTCCCTGTCTCTCTTTATATACTAGAGAGTCTAGGTTACAATTGACTACTAGGGACTAAATAATAAAGTCTTCTTTAACAAGTAAGTCCCTTATCTTTCTATCTTCATCAATTGTCTTCATAAAACCTTCATCTTTCATATTTTGTCATAATCAACTCAAATATAATTCCCAACAGTATGTCCAGAAGCTCATGAAAGATGATCTTCAAGGTAGAATGGACGAGATGATCAGAGGATACACTCACAAGGTCCTTCTTGAAGTAGGTCCTAAACTAACAAAGGAGATGTACACCAGACAACTTTATCCGAATCTTTTGCATTTGGCCAAGCAAACCATGAAATCAACTCCAATGAATGTAAACATCAATCCAGTTAAACCCACAATCTTCTCAGATGATGAATTGGTGAACCGGCTAGTAGCTCAAATGTCGAAACACTCTGCAACGTTTGCCTCCTACGAAGGTAAATTGTTTGAAGCATTGCTGGAATACCAACTCAGGTCATCATACAGAGAAGAAGCTGAAAGGCCTAAACATCCAAGAGACGAGGAAGACAAAGATAAGGATATGGATAACGAGCCCAAACGCCCGAAGAAGTCTAGTGAATCATCCTCAATTCAGTACTCAATGCATCCTCCACCCCAAAGGACTCCAGCTCAACAAAGATCCCCTCCTCGCTCTTCAACTGAAAACCTCAGGATTCTGAGACACCACCCCAGTCTCAGAAAACTGGTGATCACTTTGAGTATACGGGTGGTGACGATGAGGAAATCACTGAGCCCCAACAACAACCCATCTCTCCTGACACAGCCAAGAAACCAGAATCCTCCTCTAGGCCAAAGAAAAGAAGAAGAAGGCGCCTATGACTGACGTCTTATCATGGCTGGACGAGGATAACCTAATTTCAATGGTTCTCGAAGCTTGTTGATTCCACTCCCTACACATCTGAAGGTCAAGAGGTTACAGAATGTAGTACATTGGAGCATGCGAAACTACTGCAAGAAAAATTCCGTGTGAAGAAGATGACGAAATCCGAGTTGAGGCGAATCAAGAATGAAGCTTTTCAACTTCTCAAAGACACTCGGAAAGTGCTATTGAAGTTGTATCACCTTGATTATAGCACGAGCCATGTCTAACACATGGACTGGCTCAACCAGAAGCAAACATCGACTTCACCAAACGGGACAACCCTCCATATTACACCGACTAGTCTAAACCTCTACCAACAATTGGCCAACCAGATCAACCTAGGATTCCATTCAGATATTTCTTCAACAAAGACTTGGAATTTCTTCTTCACGGTGGCTATGGTTCGAGGAAATACCTACATCTCTGACACTTTCCATTCCCGGCACCATATACTCTAACTGCATAGCTATCGAGGAAAGAGCTAACCACATGTTCTCCAAAAAAGTGGAAGAGTAATGACTGTGATGCAATGAATGGATTCACCATTGGCCCGAACGCCGAAAATCTACTACAGAAGCCGCCAGGTTTCAGAAGTCCCAACATGAAGTGTTCAGTACCAAGAATATCGTTGCCATCAAACATGTTGATCTTTCGTCTAAATGGGACTACATTTTTCTCAAGAATATGTGGTCAAAGGCAAGATGAAAGGATTATGCATTCTCTGAAGCGGACTTTTAGAATTTGTCTATCAACGACATTGAAGACATGTACCTTGCCAAAGTATACGGTCGCATGAGACAGTTTTCAACTGAAGTACAACGTGAATTCATCAAGTCGTTGCTTATCTTCATCAGACGCATAGTCATCAAAGACGTGATAAGATTTCCAACTTGCAGTTGAATCATATCAGACCCGTGTCAACTTCACTCCACCTCAGCTAGATCTTCCTGACATCAACCAGCTTTCACAATACACTCTCATCAGCCAACTATTCGGAGTGGTTTACCTTAGTGAAACACTACGCAACTGCTGATGGCGTGTAGAGATCTTCACAAGTTTGGGGATCACACATTGAAGAAGGTTAGGGACGGATTGGCTTATATTTGAGGATATCATGAAGGAATTGGGTCACAAAAGCGATGGAATTCTAAGGAAAGACGGGATGTGAAGAGAATCATCACAATGATTGATGAAAGGTTGTATCGAAGGGATCAGTTTAGAACACTAAGAGAGCTTTGTGGTTGTCGTCCCAGATTTCTCTCGCCCGGCTATCAGCCCAGTTCGCATTCCTGAAACATTGATGACTTCCTGGTACCCCTTGAACTGCTTCTATTTCATATAATTTGGATGTGTGATTTATATGACAATGGTTTGTGCACACATAACAGTTACACCCCGTTCTTGTCATGAAAGGACCTGTGGTACGCTCATGCCACAATCCTTATAAAAGGAGCGAAGCTTCTTACTTTTGAGTAAAACCTATCAAACCTTTCACTTTTCAAGGTTTTGCTCACAAGAACAGTACTTCCCCTTATGATTTTCAAAACCTCAACCGTTTATATCACTTGTTGAGGGGGAGTATTTGAAACTTTGTTCACAATTGTTCACAGTGGTCATCTTCCCATAAAATCAAATGGTCATATTTATTCTCAACATTTCTTCAAAAATAACATTTATATGCCATTTTTGAGAGGGAGAAAAATTATGTGATAAGAAATATGTTGTGTAACTCCAAATGAATCTTTGTGCTATAGACTTAACCACGAATTGCGAGATCTTAACTGTCCGTAACTTCGAAAAAGACTTGTCCTGGACGGGTTATAATTTCAAGCTAGTTCGCTAGTGATGTAAACGTGTCTCGCAAAGGACTTGTCCGAGTAAAATGTACCATTCGAGAAAATCCTGGTAGACATGATCTTTGATGGGTTTGACAACCTTTCGTGGTTTGTCCACACCTTCAAGATAGTTATTAGAGCTAGTTGTCACCTAAAACCTGACAATGTAACTCTTTAACTATTCAACGTAACCGTGTCTCGCCGGGGATTGTCTATCTTCGCCGTGCAGATTTCTGTCTTAACATTTAAGCACGTGTGGAGGGGGAGTATTTCTGCTAAAAGATAAAACTCTCACAGTGGTACAAAATGTTTTTCATTCATAAACACTACGAGAGATTTTCTTGAAAATGGTTTTATGGCATTGGAGTTATAAGGAGATTAAGGTTAGGAATAATTGTCCTATGATCCGCCAAGCCAGGAGGGATCTACCCAAGGACACTACCAATAGTTAGAATTAGAAGTCCTTAGGTTTGATCTTAAAAAGGAGAAAATGAGAATCGGAGAAAGAAGGAGTTGAAGAATTAAAAGAAATGCAAAGAAAAGGGTGAAAAGAAATATCCCTCTAGATTATTCAACTTAGAGCAGACACCGGGTTCAATTCATATGCTGCTGGTTGTCACTTGATGACGCCGGTATTGAAGATTAAAAGTCGTCATGGATCCAGTGACGCATGCACTAAACCTTCTTAGCCACTCAAGTTTCTCTCAAAAGAAACTTGTTTCATTCTCACAGGGAACCCTACGTAAACTATCGGCTTTCTCTTCGAGATGGCTGGTATTGAAGAAGGAGACCCTCTCCCTAGTCTCCGCTCAGGAAAAACCAAAATGCACTATTGAGTCTAGAGCCACGAGATGCATCAAAAGATCTCTTAGGTACACTTGACATTTCATCACTTTTTGTTCAACAATAAGAACATCAGTGTTACGTTATCGAGTCCTTCACAGATCTTAGCAATCTGTCGAGAACATTTATGAGAGGTTCACAATTGTGATCCTTAGTGATTGAATGGAAACTCCTGCCAGGGTCAACATCAAACAGCCCTGACAGCAGGTCACTTCGGTACTCCCCGTGGATTACGCTTAGTGGTCCTCAAACGGTCTACGTCGTGAGGTGATGCTTCGTGTACCTCGAGCGACTCATCTGAACCGAGCTTACTTCGGTCCATCGTGTTATCTCACTTGTGGGACTCCGGTTCAGAACCCTTTGTGAAATTAGAGTTGTGTTTTCACACTATGCTGTTAACACTCTCGAAGTTCAAACTTGTAAGGGCGGAATCCACTTATTACTAACCTTTCTTATGTTTTTCTTCTTATGGAAGCTATGGAGTGGACTGTCGTGCAGATTCTTCACATGCTCATACCAACATCATCACTAATGGAAGTTCTCTCTAAAGCAACACAAAAGTCAGAATGATTCTACGTCAAATCAAAGATCTCTACAAAGTTTTAAGACTTACTAACTTCATCAGTACTGATATCCAGCGTCCAATAAGCGTGTGAGCATGTTGAAGAATGACGTGAAGACACTGGAGCAGCGAAGCAGACCTGAGGCAGACTTGATGCAGATAACAACAACATACTATCACTACCGTCACAAAGAACAAAGATCTACGAACAAAGATGACGTCAAAGCAAAACTGTTTAAAGAAAACAATTTCTCTACACTGGGGAGATTGTTCGAATCAAGACAATTCTTCTCAAAAGAAAGAAGAAAGTTAGAAGACGTCGAAGCTACTATTACATCTGCACCATCACCGTTTACATTCATTCATCACCAACACTTAGGGGGAGATTGTTGGAATCACTCCTAAACCTTATACAAGTGTTAGTGATTCATATGTAACAGTTAGCTTAATTATGGCCTTTAAGTTTGTTATTAGCCTTAGGCTTATGTAGAAGGCCCATAAGCCTAGGCCCTAGTCCATAAGGAAAGTATGGAACTAGATGTTTCCCTAGCTTCCCTCCTATAAATACTCTTGTAAACCTTCACTTGAAGGTTGCTTTTTCAATTTACTCTTTCATTCACTCTCCTACGCGTAACCGTATTATACATTCGTGTATGTGTGTTTGGTTTATTGTTCATCCGCCTCTTCTCTTCATCTTATTTCTTCTATTGATACTTGCTTTGCATATTTGGGAACCTAACACCTAGTTATCTGTTATTGGTGGTTGAATTGTCACATCCTTATTCTTAACGCGTTGTGTTTTCTAAGGTCGTAGGGTGTGCTTTTGTCCCTAACTCTTTGAGACTACCTTAAGGTTATTGCCTACGAGATCTCTAGAATTGATAAACTAACACTAGGTAGTTATAAACTAAGGATCACAAAGATTACTCAAGCATTAAAAACACAACGATGACCTTGTGCAATCCTAAGCCTATTACAATTAAATAAAGAGACAACCAATTTAATTTTATAACTAGGTTTCATAGATCTAAGCAAACACACAAGTAAATTAGCCAGATATGTTAAACATGTAAGCATACACACATTCAATCGAAGACATAATGAAATCAAGGGAATAAATAACTTATCTTGATGTAAAATAGAGTATGAGAACCCTAAAATACGTCCCAACCAAACTACAATCATTTTAGTTTTTACTCCACAAGTCTACCTCTCAAAAGTCTGAAAATTCGATTTCTATATATAATTTTTACAACTTCGACGCGTCGCCTTATAGGTGGGATGCTGTCCATCGTCGCCATTAGGGTTTCTTTTAGCCAAGCATCATTAACGCGTCATGTTGTGGTTGTAAAGCTGCCAGTCTTCCGATCTGACGTCGTCTGATCTGGATCTAGGCCGTCTAAGAAGAAAAGTCTTCGTGACCACCTTACTCTTTCAAAGCCTGACGCTGTCGGTGTGTAAATAGCAAATTCGCTTCTGAGTCGTCCAAAATAGGGATGGCGTTAAGCCTCGTGATTGGCAACCCGTCAGGTGTAATTTCAGCAGCTTATGTCTCTTGATCTTGACTTAGCCATTTTCTTCGCATATTCCCTCCTTTTCGTCCAAAAATGCATCATTCCGGTATTTTGTTTCCAAGTGACCTAAAAATTGAAAAGGCAAAAATTAAGTAGTAACGGATATAAGAGTGGGCGATTAAGGGCTTAAATGAACCCTTACGTATTCGTTTAAAATCCTTATCAAATATCCATACACTTGGTATTTGCTTGTCCTCAGAAATGTGCATTTGGCCAATCAATTTATAAGTTAGGGGGCATAAAGCAATGGTTTACCATCATTCATAACAAGTATAAGCCCGAAATAGTCTACAAGCACGAAAATTATATACTAGCACCTCACAAGTGGTGTTTAGATTCTCTCATCTCTCGGGTGTATATGGAATATTCAATGGAAATGGAAGATAAATAGTACATAGATTACCATAGGCTTGAGACTAGATCAAACCTCGATCAGCTTGGCGAGCACCTAGGAACAACCATCTAACCCAAATACACTCCTATGTATCTCAAATCCTTCTTTAGCCATTTCAAATTCTTTGTCCGATTCATAAGAATCATTCTCAAAAATTTGATCACTATGTTCTATTTGCCTAAAGGATTCCTCATGCGTGTCATATGTTTTGAAATCTATCCCACACATGCAACTAGGTTGTTTAACTCTAACCATCTAACAATATTGTTTCGGTTTTAGGTTCCATGTTCTTAAAAACGAGGTCTTTTTGATCATGGTGCCTAAGATTCATTCAACTGTGGTTTTCTGCTTAGAGCTTTTCTCAAAAAAATTCAGAGGGTCTCACTAAAAGGAGTAAATTCTAACGATGATCGTTGAATAGAAGCCACACAAGCACAAAATTTATCAAATTCATCAAACCTTACACCCGTCTCCTTTTTGATATCTCTAAGATCACTCACAAATTCATTAGGACAATAAAAAGCAATCCAATTTGCTAAATTCAATTGTTCCTCATTTTTTAATGATTCAAATGCAACTTCACTTGCCATAGCGACAAATGAAAAGGGTTTTACGAACACAAACACAAAGGGGGATAGACTACAAGGAAGCTAAAAATGAGAAAAAAACTCACTTGATAGGAATCAAGCAAGGAAACCTAAACAAGATGGAAATCTAACTAGCTATTCTGTTCCCCGGCAGCGGCGCCAAAAACTTGATGCGTGCACAGGCGCGTTTGGGGTCAAAGGAAATTTCCTTTTCGTTGAGCAAGTTTTTCCACACCCTGGGCAGTGAACCTAATCGATTGTAGTGTAGTAGGGTAAGCCTTGGGTGTTTGATATCGTTCTTTAGGTAATAGGAATGCTAGTAGAAATTACTACGCTAAGGTTAGGTTGAGGAAGATTAATTTTTTATCTTTTGTATTTTTTATAAAGCTAAGGGTAAAATCTCGGGGTTTGGATTTGGGGTTGGTACTTCTACCGATTACTCTACTATCTAATTATCTAACTAATGGGTAGTCTATGTCTTTTGAAGTGTGCTCGTATGATGATTAAAAATGTGTCTACCTAGATACTATTACTCCTAGTTATCTTTTATTTGTGGTTGAATTGTCACGTCCTTATTCTTAATGCGTTGTGTTTTCTAAGGTCGTAGGGTGTGCTTTTTTCCCTAACTCTTTGAGACTACCTTAGGTTAGTGCCTACGAAATCTCTAGATTCATAAACTTAACAATAAGGATATCTTGAATGTTTAACCTACAGTTCCACTAGTAACTATAAACTAATGTTCACAAAGATTACTCAAGCATTAAAACACAACGATGGCCTAATGCACTCCTAAGCCAATTACAATTAAGATAAGAGACAACTAATCAATATTTAATAAATAGGTTTCATAGATCTAAGCAAACACACAAGTAAATTAGCCGGACACGTTAAACATGCAAGCATACACACATTTAATCAAAGACATAATGAAATCAAGGGAATAAATAACCTCTCTCGATGTAAAATAGGGTATGAGAACCCTAAAATACTGTCCAAACGGGACTACAATCATTTTAGGTTATTAGTCCACAAGTCTACCTCTCTAATAGTCTGAAAATTCGATTTCTAAATATAATTTTACAACTGCGACGGTGTCGCCTTATAGGTGGGATGCCATCATATTGCTGCCATTAGGGTTTCGTCTTGGCCAAGTCATCATTGAGACGGCATCACGTTGTGGTTGTGACGCCGTCAGTCTTCAGTACTGACGTCGTTTGAGTCTGGATCTAGGCCGTCTGAGAAGAAAAGTCTTCGTGACGCCATTACTCTTCAAAGCCTGATGCCTTCAGGTGTAAAATAGAAAATTCGCTCCCGAGTCGTCACAAAATAGGGACGGCGACGCCTTCTGATTGGGACGCTGTCAGGTGTAATTTCAGTAGCTTGAGTGTCTTGATCTTGACTTAGCCATTTTCTTCGCATATTCCCTCCTTTTCATCCAAAAATGTATCATTCCATCATTTTGCTTCCAAGAGATATAAATATTGAAAAGGAACGAAATTAAGCAGTAACAGATATAATAGTGGGCGATTAAGGGCTTAAATGACCCCTTAAAAGTGTACGTTTTAAATCCTTATCACATACTCCTAGTTATCTTTTATTAGTGGTTGAATTGTCACGGCCTTATTCTTAACGCGTTGTGTCTTCTAAGGTCGTAGGGTTTGCTTTTATCCCTAACTCTTTAAGTATACCTTAAGGTTATTGCCTACGAGATCTCTAGGAGTCATAAACTAACACTAAGGTTATCTTTAGATATTTAGCCTACAATTACGCTAGGTGGTTATAAACTAAGGATCACAAAGATTACTCAAACATTAAAAACACAACATGACCTAGTGCCATCCTAAGCCAATCACAATTAAGATAAGAGACAACCAATCAATAATTAATAACTAGGTTTCATAGATCTAAGCAAACTACAAGAATTTAGCCAGACATGTTAACATGCAAGCATACACATACAATTGAAGACATAATGAAATCAATGAAGTAAATAACTTATCTTGATGTAAAATAAGGTATGAGAACCCTAAAATACTGTCCAAACTTGTTGGGTTCAATCCCAGATAGATCTTATGAGCCTTAGAGAAAGTATACTTAACCTGTGTAATCACAAGGGAACTAAGGAGAACCTTTGCTAGAATTATGTTTACACGGAATATAAACACAAGACTCAAGAAGGCAATAAACACCAAATACTTGATCCTCTATGGATCTATATTAATTCACTAAAATATGTTATTCAAGAACGTACATTAACCCTAGCCGCTGGTTTCTTTTATACTACAAGAAAACCTAATTGTCAGCTTCCTCATCACGTAAAAGATATGCATTATCTATTCCTAATTTAACTCATGCACATCCCAACTAAATACTAATAATACGGAAACTACATATCCACAGAAATAATGATAACTATCAGTGGCAACTGCACTATCCGTAGGAAGCACACTATCGTAGAAACCAAAAGCTATCAGCGGGAACCTTTATCATAGAACCCACGTTACAATAATTCCTAATAATCCTCCCTAAACTTGATTTGACTAAGTTAACTTCATTTTCCATAGATCTTGAACGTGCAAGAGGATTGAATATTAACACACGAGCACAAGAAAAATAATCAGCAGAACACC
The DNA here is from genome assembly GCA_910596185.1 of Chrysanthemum makinoi. Taxonomy (NCBI): domain Eukaryota; kingdom Viridiplantae; phylum Streptophyta; class Magnoliopsida; order Asterales; family Asteraceae; genus Chrysanthemum; species Chrysanthemum makinoi. The sequence goes on along the minus strand of OU343225.1, from coordinate 71,734,921 downwards.
TAGAACCACCAGAAATAGAAATGAAGACCATGATTCCATCAAACTCCTAGATCTCACCACCGGGAACCCGGCCACAATAACCAGAGTAGATTTGATAAGCGTTTGCCAAGTAGCTACTCACTCTTGGGCTAGCTGGTTCTTGAATGGAATCATGACATCACCCTGGTGAACCAGTAACCAGTCCAACACTTAGAACATGAAATGGTGTGTTGGAGTACCCTAATGGTTTTTGGTAAAACAAGATAGCCATCAACGGATTTGATTTGTCTTTACCGGAAGCCGTTAACTCAGACTAGCTGGTGTTCCACTGCCTTTACTACAAGCCATGAACTTGTGGGCTAGCCAACTCTTCATCTATTAGGACATGGTGAGTTGAGCACCATATAACTTACTAGAGCCGTACCCCCATAGCAAGTCAACCCTCTGATTTTGAGTAAATCAGCAACTATCAATGGATTTGAAAATACTTACTAGAGCCGTATCCCCATAGCAAGTCAACCCTTTGTCACTAAGGACATGGTGAGTTAAAAACCATACAGGAAGCACAACTATACAACAGGATCCTTAAAGCCATGTTAGTATTTACAGAAAGAGAAACAAAATTTTATTTTATTTATTTATTTATTTATTATTTTTTTTAACACCAAATGAAAGAAAAGATAAGAAAGAAAGATTATAAAATAAAATAAATATATAACAACATACCAGACTTAAAGTAGAAGTATCAGCAGAAGCAGCAATGAGTTTATCCTTAATACGTTTGACCAACTGCTCTGCATTTGCTC
>OU343225.1:71690430-71734036 GCA_910596185.1 Chrysanthemum makinoi | reverse complement strand
GTTTCATAGATCTAAGCAAACACACAAGTAAATTAGCCAGATATGTTAAACATGTAAGCATACACACATTCAATCGAAGACATAATGAAATCAAGGGAATAAATAACTTATCTTGATGTAAAATAGGGTATGAGAACCCTAAAATACTGTCCAAACCAAACTACAATCATTTTAGGTTTTTACTCCACAAGTCTACCTCTCTAAAAGTCTGAAAATTCGATTTCTATATATAATTTTACAACTTCGACGGCGTCGCCTTATAGGTGGGATGCTGTCAGATCGTCGCCATTAGGGTTTCTTCTTAGCCAAGTCATCATTAAGACGGCGTCATGTTGTGGTTGTAAAGCTGCCAGTCTTCAGTACTGACGTCGTCTGAGTCTGGATCTAGGCCGTCTAAGAAGAAAAGTCTTCGTGACACCCTTACTCTTCAAAGCCTGACGCTGTCAGGTGTAAAATAGCAAATTCGCTTCTGAGTCGTCACAAAATAGGGATGGCGTCGCCCTCTGATTGGCACGCCGTCAGGTGTAATTTCAGCAGCTTATGTCTCTTGATCTTGACTTAGCCATTTTCTTCGCATATTCCCTCCTTTTCGTCCAAAAATGCATCATTCCGGTATTTTGTTTCCAAGTGACCTAAAAATTGAAAAGGAACAAAATTAAGTAGTAACGGATATAAGAGTGGGCGATTAAGGGCTTAAATGAACCCTGAAACGTATTCGTTTTAAATCCTTATCAAATATCCATACACTTGGTATTTGCTTGTCCTCAAGAAAATGTGCATTTGGCCAATCAATTTATAAGTTAGGGGGCATAAAGCAATGGTTTAACATCATTCATAACAAGTATAAGCCCCGAAATAGTCATAACAAGCACGAAAATTATATACTAGCACCTCACAAGTGGTGTTTAGATTCTCTCATCTCTCGGGTGTATATGAAATATATCAAATGGAAATGGAAGATAAATAGTACATAGATTACCATAGGCTTGAGACTAGATCAAACCTCGATCGCTTTGGCGTAAGCACCTAGGAACAACCATCTAACCCAAATACACTCCTATGTATCTCAAATCCTTCTTTAGCCATTTCAAATTCTTGGTCCGATTCATAAGAATCATTCTCAAAAATTTGATCACTATGTTCTATTTGCCTAAAGGATTCCTCATGCGTGTCATATGTTTTGAAATCTATCCCACACATGCAACTAGGTTGTTTAACTCTAACCATCTAACAATATTGTTCGGGTTTAGGTTCCATGTTCTTAAAAACTAGGTCTTTTTGATCATGGTGCCTAAGATCATTCAACTGATGGTTTATGCTTAGGAGGCTTTTCTCAAAAAAAATTCAGAGGGTCTCACTAAAAGGAGTAAATTCTAACGATGATCGTTGAATAGAAGCCACACAAGCACAAAATTTATCAAATTCATCAAACCTTACACCCGTCTCCTTTTTGATATCTCTAAGATCACTCACAAATTCATTAGGACAATAAAAAGCAATCCAATTTGCTAAATTCAATTGTTCCTCATTTTTTAATGATTCAAATGCAACTTCACTTGCCATAGCGACAAATGAAAAGGGTTTTACGAACACAAACACAAAGGGGGATAGACTACAAGGAAGCTAAAAATGAGAAAAAAACTCACTTGATAGGAATCAAGCAAGGAAACCTAAACAAGATGGAAATCTAACTAGCTATTCTGTTCCCCGTGGCGCCAAAAACTTGATGCGTGCACAGGCGCGTTTGGGGTCAAAGGAAATTTCCTTTTCGTTGAGCAAGTTTTTCCACACCCTGGGCAGTGAACCTAATCGGTGTAGTGTAGTATTGGGTAAGCCTTGGGTGTTGATATCGTTCTTTAGGGTAATAGGAATGCTAGTGAGAAATTACTACGCTAAGGTTAAGGTTGAGGAAGATTAATTTTTTATCTTTTTGTATTTTTTTTATAAAGCTAAGGGTAAAATTTCGGGGTTTGGATTTGGGGGGTTGGTACTTCTACCGATTACTCTACTATCTAATTATCTAACTAATGGGTAGTCTATGTCTTTTGAAGTGTGCTTGTATGATGATTAAAGATGTGTCTACCTAGATACTATTACTCCCTAGTTATCTTTTATTTGTGGTTGAATTGTCATGTTCTTATTCTTAACGCGTTGTGTTTTCTAAGGTCGTAGGGTGTGCTTTTATGCCTAACTCTTTGAGACTACCTTAAGGTTAATGACTACGAAATCTCTAGGATTCATAAACTTAACAATAAGGATATCTTCGAATGTTTAACCTACAGTTCCATTAGTAACTATAAACTAATGTTCACAAAGATTAATCAAGCATTAAAAACACAACGATGGCCTAATGCACTCCTAAGCCAATTACAATTAAGATAAGAGACAACTAATCAATATTTAATAAATAGGTTTCATAGATCTAAGCAAACACACAAGTAAATTAGCCGGACACGTTAAACATGCAAGCATACACACATTTAATCAAAGACATAATGAAATCAAGGGAATAAATAACCTCTCTCGATGTAAAATAGGGTATGAGAACCCTAAAATACTGTCCAAACGGGACTACAATCATTTTAGGTTATTAGTCCACAAGTCTACCTCTCTAATAGTCTGAAAATTCGATTTCTAAATATAATTTTACAACTGCGACGGTGTCGCCTTATAGGTGGGATGCCATCATATTGCTGCCATTAGGGTTTCGTCTTGGCCAAGTCATCATTGAGACGGCATCACGTTGTGGTTGTGACGCCGTCAGTCTTCAGTACTGACGTCGTTTGAGTCTGGATCTAGGCCGTCTGAGAAGAAAAGTCTTCGTGACGTCCTTACTCTTCAAAGCCGATGCCTTGGTGTAAAATAGAAAATTCGCCTCAGTGCGTCACAAAATAGGGACGGCGACGCCTTGATTGGGCAATGTCAGGTGTAATTTTACTTGAGTGTCTGATTCTTGACAGCCATTTTCGCATATTCCCTCCTTTTCATCCAAAAATGTATCATTCCATCATTTTGCTTCCAAGAGATATAAATATTGAAAAGGAACGAAATTAAGCAGTAACAGATATAATAGTGGGCGATTAAGGGCTTAAATGACCCCTTAAAAGTGTACATTTTAAATCCTTATCACTATTACTCCCTAGTTATCTTTTATTAGTGGTTGAATTGTCACGGCCTTATTCTTAACGCGTTGTGTCTTCTAAGGTCGTAGGGTTTGCTTTTATCCCTAACTCTTTAAGTATACCTTAAGGTTATTGCCTACGAGATCTCTAGGAGTCATAAACTAACACTAAGGTTATCTTTAGATATTTAGCCTACAATTACGCTAGGTGGTTATAAACTAAGGATCACAAAGATTACTCAAGCATTAAAAACACAACAATGACCTAGTGCAATCCTAAGCCAATCACAATTAAGATAAGAGACAACCAATCAATAATTAATAACTAGGTTTCATAGATCTAAGCAAACATACAAGAAATTTAGCCAGACATGTTAAACATGCAAGCATACACATATACAATTGAAGACATAATGAAATCAATGAAGTAAATAACTTATCTTGATGTAAAATAAGGTATGAGAACCCTAAAATACTGTCCAAACTTGTTGGGTTCAATCCCAGATAGATCTTATGAGCCTTAGAGAAAGTATACTTAACCTGTGTAATCACAAGGGAACTAAGGAGAACCTTTGCTAGAATTATGTTTACACGGAATATAAACACAAGACTCAAGAAGGCAATAAACACCAAATACTTGATCCTCTATGGATCTATATTAATTCACTAAAATATGTTATTCAAGAACGTACATTAACCCTAGCCGCTGGTTTCTTTTATACTACAAGAAAACCTAATTGTGCAGCTTACTCATCACGTAAAAGATATGCATTATCTATTCCTAATTTAACTCATGCACATCCCAACTAAATACTAATAATACGGAAACTACATATCCACAGAAATAATGATAACTATCAGTGGCAACTGCACTATCCGTAGGAAGCACACTATCAGTAGAAACAATAAAGCTATCAGCGGGAACCTTTATCAGTAGGAACCCACTGTTACAATAATTCCTAATAATCCTCCCCTAAACTTGAATTTGACTAAGTTAACTTCAATTTTCCAGATAGATCTTGAACGTGCAAGAGGATTGAATATTAACAGCAACTGAAGCACAAGAAAAATAATCAGCAGAACACCTAGAACCACCAGAAATAGAAATGAAGACCATGATTCCATCAGTAACTCCTAGATCAGCAACACCAGGAACCAGCATCAACAATAACCAGAGTAGATTTGATAAGCGTTTGCCAAGTAGCTACTCACTCTTGGGCTAGCTGGTTCTTGAATGGAATCATGACATCACCCTGGTGAACCAGTAACCAGTCCAACACTTAGAACATGAAATGGTGTGTTGGAGTACCCTAATGGTTTTTGGTAAAACAAGATAGCCATCAACGGATTTGATTTGTCTTTACCGGAAGCCGTTAACTCAGACTAGCCATGGTGTTCCACTGCCTTTACTACAAGCCATGAACTTGTGGGCTAGCCAACTCTTCATCTATGAGGACATGGTGAGTTGAGCACCATATAACTTACTAGAGCCGTACCCCCATAGCAAGTCAACCCTCGATTTTGAGTAAATCGGCAACTATCAATAGTTTGAAAATACTTACTAGAGCCGTATCCCCATAGCAAGTCAACCCTTTGTCACTAAGGACATGGTGAGTTAAAAACCATACAGGAAGCACAACTATACAACAGGATCCTTAAAGCCATGTTAGTATTTACAGAAAGAGAAACAAAATTTTATTTTATTTATTTATTTATTTATTATTTTTTTTAACACCAAATGAAAGAAAAGATAAGAAAGAAAGATTATAAAATAAAATAAATATATAACAACATACCAGACTTAAAGTAGAAGTATCAGCAGAAGCAGCAATGAGTTTATCCTTAATACGTTTGACCAACTGCTCTGCATTTGCTCCAACAAAGGTACAGACAAAGGATAGTCCTGATCTGAAAACATATACACATAAACCCCAGACCAGGTCTGCACCACATGCACACTAGACAAAGGATAAAATGTCCAACCATAAACCTTCCACTGATTCTGACCTTCCCAAATCCTAAACCCTGCACCATCTTGATATTTGGAATCAAACAACACTTGAAGATCACCCAACAACATTAAACTAGCACCGGTTGCAATATGAGATTCATAATGTTTTGACACCATGCCATAAAGTGCAATAAGATCTTGTCTGTCTAGAAAATTAAAGATCTCCGTAAGAAAAGTAAAATGTCTGACAGACCCATCATGATGAATCACAGAGTTACATTCACCCAAACCACCAAGACTAGTAGGTATGAGTTCCCAGCTCACAAATTTAGACCAAACTACTAGCTCCTCTGTTGGGTCTTTTATAGATTTGATGATACAAAACAAGAAGAATGAAACATGAAGGACTAAAAGTGATAAGAAGGGAAACTACAAAAAGATGGAGGATTTGGAAGATTCTAGAAGATATGCTTAAAAGAATAATTAGTTTCCTAATTATATTATGATTCCTCTTGTAAACCCTAGATATCTCTAGTATATAAAGAGACATAGGGTCATTAGGTTTAGAGTACGTACAAGATGTAGACGTCTAAAGGTGTGTGTGGGAACCTAGGCGTAGGGAAAACGCCTAGGGTTTAGTTAGTTAGTATTAGATCAAGTCTTTGATCTTTATTATAGTTAGTTAGTTAGTTTATGATAATGAAAAACCTTGTTCATAATAATGTTGATTCTATGTTTGAATATTCCGCTTTTATTATTATGTGTTCCTAGATATATCATTAGACCTCGTCTAAGAGCTTACAACGATCTTCACATGTGGTATCAGAGCCTGGGGCTCGTGATATCTAGGGATCTACAAGGTTTCTTGGCGAAAAAGAATGAAGAAAATCGATTTTTTGCAAAATTCGCAACTTTTCTGCATCACAGTTTTCCAGAGGGCATAACTTTTTATTGAACCGTTGGATCGAGCTAAAATTTGAACTAGAGCTTCTTGGTATATCTATTTTTAATCTCACCGAAGGGATTGTCAATCGTAGCCCTCAATCAAATGATATAAGCAGTCGAATTCTGCTGCTGATTTTTCGTAAGGTTACAACAGCACTGTTTTGAAATGATCATAACTTTTTCGTTAACCGGTGGATCGTAACGAAATTTTGGGTGGATGTTCTCTATATATCAATCTAACTTTCCACCAAAGGGATCTTCCATCTGAGCTTTTATGTGAAAGTACTGCTGTGTATTTTGAAATCTTGATGTGCGTTATTGGTCCCCTACAAGCGAAGTACTGCTTGGACACGAAAGTACTGGTTGGAATTCGAAAGTACTGCAAATTTTTCAAAGTACTGTTGCTCTTGCTATTTCAAAGTACTGCTTCAAGGTACTGCAGATTTTATTGAAAGTATTGCTTATGATTTGTTAAAGTACTGCTGCTGATTGAATGAAAGTACTGCTCCTTTCCAAAGTAATCTTGCTCAGATGTACTGATTCTTTCTCATATGGTTTTCGATTTAAGGGGAAGTCAAGCGTGATACTGGTTATGGATTTTTGGATGACACACACACAAAATGGTTGTTTGGTTCACACACACAGGAAGAAATTTATGTTCTTAAAAGGATTCAAAAAGGCTTGTAGTTGATTCATTGAATAATTGATTACGAAGAGGATTATTTATCACTTATTTGAAGGTGAAGTGGAATTACTTGGTTTGTGTTCTTATCATATAACTTGATGAATCTAGCAATGTGTGATTTTTCTTATGATGCTCTATGCACACATTGGCTATCACTTAAAGGAGTTACATTGTAGTGCTCAGTGTCTCATACTAGTTGAGGATTCTTGTCAAGGGATTGCGGTCTACTTATATTTGGTGATTCGTATAAGTATGGAGTTCCGTGGATAGTAAAAGATTTAAGATACAAGTTTGAGAAATTCTACTTCTTCATCAAATTCGTTACACTCGGTTTTCTTCACAAGTAATCATTACATAAAGCCTATAGATTTTGAAGAATCATTGATATACATGCATCACTCAAGGGGAAGTGTTTGGTTTTTACTACTGTTGATCATTATTACTACTGCTAGTTGGAGTTTTCTTTTGTTTTGGATCCATTTTTCTTATGATGCGTAATGGTGGGCGATTTGAAGCATTGGAAGTCTTAGATTGGAAGTATGATATTGATTCGTGGTGGTCAAGATCATTATTAGCATACGTTCCCTATTTGGATAATAACAAAAAGGGGAAGAGATGTTTGAGTGGCATTGCATGGATTAAGGGGAAGACAAAGGAAGACATACTTGTTTCATTCATGGTGAGATTTAATTATCTTAACTTCTGCTACTTCGTCTAGGGAAGTTCGTACAAGAATCGTGTTTGTTTTGTCATCATCAAATAGGGGAAGATTGTTGGGTCTTTTATAGATTTGATGATACAAAACAAGAAGAATGAAACATGAAGGACTAAAAGTGATAAGAAGGGAAACTACAAAAAGATGGAGGATTTGGAAGATTCTAGAAGATATGCTTAAAAGAATAATTAGTTTTCTAATTATATTATGATTCCTCTTGTAAACCATAGATATCTCTAGTATATAAAGAGACATAGGGTCATTAGGTTTAGAGTACGTACAAGATGTAGACGTCTAAAGGTGTGTGTGGGAACCTAGGCGTAGGGAAAACGCCTAGGGTTTAGTTAGTTAGTATTAGATCAAGTCTTTGATCTTTATTATAGTTAGTTAGTTAGTTTATGATAATGAAAAACCTTGTTCATAATAATGTTGATTCTATGTTTGAATATTCCACTTTCATTATTATGTGTTCCTAGATATAATATTAGACCTCGTCTAAGAGCTTACAACGATCTTCACATCCTCGTCAAAATCATCCTCCACAAAGTGCTTTATAAACGAACTCTCAGGAGCTTGAAGATCAAAGGAACCCCCTTTCTTTCTTGCTATACTCTTTTGTCTGTGCCCAGAAGTAGAAGAAGGAAAAGAAGTAGTAGATGCATCAACAGTTTGGACCATAGGAGTATCAACCTCTTCTTGTTCAAGTGAGACCACTGATGGATTTTGTGGAAAGACAAGAGTGGACACATGCTCTGTCTTATCAGTAGAAAGACCCTTGTCTCCATCAGTAGTATTGGGTGGCACAAAATCAGGAGAAACTAATGCAGGAATCTCAGCAGAGACCTTTGGAGTACTATCAGAAGGAATAGATTGAGCTATATCAAATGGTGTCTCCTTAGTAGAAACTGGAGCATCATCAGAAGCATCACCAGTCTTTAATCTCTTAGGATCAGGACCTTCCAGAAGAGATTGAGAGCATTTCACCCTGGTATAAGGATTGAGACCATCCTTCTCCAACCTTGCGAGAATGGTGTTATACTCTTTGACCAACTGATCATCAGGCAGGGATTTCACAAAAGCCATAGTCCAGCCTGTGTTGTAAACAGCAGAACTTGTATTCTTTACAAATTCTCTCATATGTTTCCTCTGTTCAGCTTGAGAAAGAGGTTTTTCCCGTTTTGATTTAGCCTTACGTTCTGCATATGCTTTCTTTCTCAGATTTACCAAGGCCATAATATCATCAACATAGTTCTCAGAATCAAAGGCACCACCCAATATAGATTGGGCAAGAGTTGGATTGTTAGAAACATCACCCGCCAGTTGATTCCAAGTGTCATCTGTAAATCTTAGAGCAAGATCATCAAGTTATTTCCTTCTTTGAGATGTGACCTCAGGAACTTTGTAAGACTCACTTTGAAACTTTGCATCATAAGTAGCACAGTCTGTGCAGCAACTTCCTTATCATATTGTGAAATCTCATGAAGACTCAATAGCCTTGCCTGTTCAGCCTTAAATGCATCAGAGTCTATATCCTCATCTAGAACTTTACCCTTTCCCTTATCAACCTGAGAAGCAGGCATGGGCTCAACCTCAACAGAATAATCCTTTGAATCAGAAGGAATGAAGTTAGGAATCGGAAAAGCAACAGATGAAGGATCAGGCTTATCTGCAACAACAGGCGTGTTAGCAGGATCTGATGATTCCTTATCCTCACCCACCTCGTCAGTAGAAACAGATTCAGGAGGAATGTGTACATGATCAGTAGTACCTTAAGGATCAGAAGAATCCATCATACTAGCCTTGAGGGCCATTTGACTTAGATAACTCCTCTTTCTAATCTGCCTCCTTTGAAACATTTGAACTTCTGGATCCTTTGGAGCTTGTGTCTCTCCTAATGAAACAATTGACAAGACATGTAGTGCCTCAAGATCAATATTTGTCCACTCATTACCCTGTTCCTCCTCACAATCAGAAACCACAACTCTGCTCCTCCTATTATTAAGCCTAACCTCCAAATCTGTCACCCACTTCAACAACTTAACCAAAGCACCACCAAGAGTCTGCTTGGTCTCCTTAAGCTCATCCTTGGATTCTTGAAGCTTAAACTCCAAATCATCAACCTTATTGATATACATGTTGAGTAAACTAGACATATTCATTAGTACATTTGGATCCTCAGCTCCACCAGCAGGATTACCTGTGGTATTTGGAGCTTCATTAGACCTTGGAGGAGACACATGAAAATCATCACCAAAAGTGGTGTCATCCTCAAAATAATGTCTAGGAGGACTAGCAGGTTGACCAAAAGGTTGGTCAGGATTGACCTCAGTCTCAACAAGAATTTGTTCCTGTGACTCAGAGGCAACCACTGGCTCCTCAGGAGCAACAATCTCTGGTGATGGTGGGGCAACAGGTTGAGGTGAAGGTGGTTTTTGGTCATCAGTGGCAAATGATGCAGAGGCACCAGCAGCAACATTGACACCAGGTAACATTGAGGGTAACAGGGGTCTGTGTTCCCCAGCAAAATTAGTTTTCATTGTTGCAAATAATTTAGCAGTTAATTTAGTAATGACCTTGGAGTTTTGTCAGAGGTTTCAATGCCTAATATCGTTTGTAGAAATCTAGGATACATCAGAAATTTATTTTTGGTATCCTTTATAATCTTAAGCATTTCCTCAAAAATATATCTTGAAAAATTATACTTTCTACCATGGGCCAAACAGATTATAGCCTTTGCAATAGAATTGGAAAATTGATCCCAACCCCCAGATTTAGGACTCAAACACTAAAGGAGGGTATGCACTAAAAACCTCCACTTAGGGCAAAACTTAGTTTTATACCAAATGATTTTCCCATCATAGGGATACCCTAAGCTGGTTAGACCAATGATAATCTCATATCTATTGTTCTCAAAAAGACCACCTTCATCATCAAATTGTAACTGAGTCCTAATGAGAGACTCAGTTATCACATACTCTTCTCCATCAATGGTAGCCACAATCTCCTTGGTTGAACCAGAAGGAGATCGCTCGAGCGATGGACCTAAATTGCTTGACAAGAGAGTCATAAACAACTGATGGAGAGAAAGTGAGAGCATACCTGATCTTGGAGCGCAGAAGGAAATCAATCATTGAGTCATACAAATCACTCCCTTTAGCATGTTCCAAGAATGCAACTTTGTAGTGATCTCCTTTGTAATCGAGTGTTGCCATTGTCTGAGTGAAAGATTGAAGATGGCGAGATTCATATTAAGAGGGAATTTTGGTGTGGGATACTTCTGATTGACTATTTAAATGGGTTACCCAAAATAGTCGTTTAAATTGACAACAGATTCAGAATAAATCTATGACCAATTTTGACTTTAAATAAATCCCGAATTAAATTCTCAAATTTTATCAAAACCAGCAGTAATGAAAAGTCAACCAGCGGAAACCAAGCAGTCAAACAACATAAACCAATTAACTTTTGTCCGTAGTTATCAATCCAAAGCTACCAGCAGAATCCACAACTCATCAGAAGAAACAATCACAATACCAGCAGTAATGAAGAAGGAATCAAATCTTTGACGCATAACAGTGCCTTAACAATCTCCAATTAGAACTTTTAATGATACAAATTCCAACCATCGATATTTACCATAAATTCTACCGACCTAAGATTCCATTAAGCCTATAAAACTAACCCTTTGCAACAGCAATCATACAAACAAACCACATAACCCTAATCAGCAAAAACGATTAACAACCAAATAACCATGAACAACTCTCCAAACCATCCTATTGCATTATCATCATCTGACAGTGAACCATCCCATGATGAATGGTTAAACTACTTTCCCCCTGGTGCATCAAACAGTGTGACATACATACCCAGAGAACCTCTTAGCAGGTCATCATTTGCATACACTTTTTCAGAAGAGGATCTGCCCAATCCTCCTCCACATGAGGAGCTTAAAGTATCCAGCTCTGAGCTTAATGCTTTGAATGAAGATACTGACGATGAGCTCAATGATCCAACTTACATGCCACTCAATGTTGCTCCTCTTGTTGTTCTACCGCCAGGCCCTTCAGCTCCAATTCCTTAAGCCTCCACATCAAACCCTACCAAGAGAGCCATTGTGATGGGTCTGGCTGCAAAGCCAATGTGGGAATTTGTTAACAGATGGGGAAAAGACCACCAAAGGATGCCAGAGTGGGGAAACCGAAGGCCAGAGAGGAGGCCTTGAAGATTGAAGCTGGAGTCTGGAGGAGTGTGAAATCTGGAGGAGTGTTGTGTCAAGCTTGTTATGTTTTGAGTCTTGTACTGTTCCCACTACATCTTTGAATGCATTGTTTTATCAATGAATAAAAGACTTTTATCCGCAAGATGGTTAGCAGAACACAAAACATACAATACAAATATAGACAACTATATTTACAAAATACGCAAAAAGATACAAACTATACAACTTAAATCCTCCCCTTAAACCAGAAACCTCCCCTTAGGCACAATCCTCCCCTCAAACACAGCAATCAGGGGTTGCTCATGCCTATATGGACAACCAAATATTGAAATCTTGGACCATCAAAAGCTTTTGTTAACAAATCAGCTACATTTTCATCTGTATGGATTTTAACCACTTGAATAAGGTGTTTTTCATTAGTATCTCTGATAAAGTGGTGTCTTATTTCTATGTGCTTAGTTCTTTGATGAAAAATAGGATTTTAACAATGCATATTGTACTTTGGTTGTCTATAAAGATTTTAGTGTTCATAAAATTGAACCCATAATCCAATAGCGATTTTGAATCAAAGTACGACCACAACAACTACGGCGGCAACATATTGGCTTGTAGAAGATGTGGCCACTATGGTCTGCTTCTTGCATTGCCAGGAGATTAATCTCCTTCCCAAAAACTGACAACCCCCAGTAGTAGATTTTCGATCAAAGTTGGCACCAGCATAATCACTGTCACTATAAGCTTCCAACTCAAATGGAGATTTGTTAGGATACCAAAGACCCAGTTTAGGTTGACTGTTGGGTTTTTGATTCCTTGGATCAAGAATTATTCTAAGTGTTGGAACCACGGACAGAGTTGATAAAACCACGGACAGAAGAATGGAACCACTGATGAAGACAAACTGCAGCTAGTAGTATTGTGTAACCACGGATATTGTATTGTAACCACTGCTAGTCTTGTATAGTCGGTTTAGTATTCTGTATTAGATAAATATGAAAAAGATATTTATCTTGTAGGTTCACTATTATATTATGTAAGGACTCCTTAGCCTATAAAAGGAGGTCCTAGGTTAGATTAGATATACATATGTTTTATATCTAAGATCGATACACTTCAAGGTTGTAAAACCTAATACTTGGTTAGAGTATTAGTATTAATAATAATATTGAGGTGTTGAATGTTCATTGTACTTCTTCTTAAGATTAAGTATTAAATTCCGCGTGATACTTAATAAGTCTTTGATTAAAAGTCAGTTTCTATATTAGATCGTTTGCTCAACTGGGATCAACAAGTGGTATCAGAGCTTTTGATCTAGAAACTGTAACCAAGAAGAAGTTCTGTTAAGTTCTAATTCAAGAAAGCTAAGACGTCTGACGAAACTCACATGGTAACTGCTTCTAAGGTTCCCATGCTTAAGCATGGTGAGTATCAAATCTAGAGAATGCGAATGAGCCAATACATTCGTATGATTGATTATGCCATCTGGGATGTCGTTGAATAAGGTAATACTCTTCCTAAGAAGGGTGATGATGGTAAAGAGATAGCTATTGTTAGTGAAATAGACAAGGCTAAAAGGAAACTAGAGATCAAAGCTCACAGTATTCTCTCTATGGGAATACCTAATGAGTATGCTTTAGACTTTGAAAGATATGAGTCTGCTAAAGAGTTACTGGATGCTCTTGAGACAAGGTTTCTTTGGTAATGAAGCTACTAAGAAATCAAGGAAGAATATGCTCAAGCATCAGCTTGAAAACTTCATTGCTTTAAGTGGAGAGAAACTTGATGGCACTTATAACAGGCTTCAAAAACTTATCAGCCAATTAAAGTCAGTGGACTACAATGTTATTCAAGAAGATATTAATTTGAAGTTCATTAGAAGTTTATCTCCTGAATGGGCAGTTCATACAATTGTGTGGAGAAATAAGGACAACTTTGATAAGATAACTCTGGACAATCTCTACAACAACTTGAAGGTTTATGCGTCAGAAAATAACGTTGCTGGTGCATCTTCTTCTAATCAAAACATTGCGTTTGTTTCCACTAATCACAAGAGTTCACAAGATGTATCCACTTCTGCCTATGGAATAACCACGGCTATTGCAAACAATACCACTGTTAGTGATAATGTCATTGATGATGGTGCAATTTGTGCTTTTAGGCTGATTTAACTACAGTGTTCTTGTTCTAAATCAAGATCTAGATCAAATTGATCCTGATGATCTTGAGGAGATTAATCTTCAATGGCAAATGGCAATGTTGACTTTACAAGCAAGGAAGTTTAGAAGGGCTGGAAGGCAGGTTAAGTATGATGGTCAAGGAGAGCTGGATTGACAAAAGCAAGATGGAGTTCTTTAAGCGCAAGAAGAAGGGTCACTTTGCTAGGGAATGTCAAGCTCCTAAGAGAATTGAAGGCGTTAAGAAGACCACAGAAGAGCCTGCGCTTCTTGACTTTGGTTGCTCAAGATGGGATTGGTGATTATGACTTGGAGTTATCAGTTGAAGAAGGTCCCAATGCAGCTTTTCTTGCTAGTAAAGCTTCAAAAGAGCATAACTTTGCTCTTATGGCCTATGCTTCATCTTAGGTTGATTGGAGGTATCTAATGATTCTACAACATCTACTTGTTCTTTTAAGTCAGGTCATGATAACTTAGAATCTCAAAAGCTATCACTGAGAGTTTAAGGAAAGAAGTAGAAAGACTGTCTATGGACAACCTAGGATATAGAGTTGGTCTAGAAAGTGTGGAAGAGAAGCTAAAGTACTGTATTAAATGTGAGTTTGAGTATGTAGATAAGATCAATATACTAGATGGTGAAATTGATCTTAAGGATAGAGAGATTAAGATGCTTAAAGATAAACTAGCAGAGGCAGAGAGTGTAAAACAAAAAGCCCTAGAAGAAAAAGAAAAACATGTTGTGAGTGTAGCTAAAACACAATTTGCTTCTGATATGGTTCATAATTCTATAGAGAGTCATTTAATGAAAAAGGGTTCTGGGATAGGTTACAATAATATGCCACCACCCACTCTTATGCAACATGCACCACCTACTAAAGAACTGTCATTTAGTAGTGAATTCAGTTTTAACAAACCTGTAGAAGGGCTAAGTAAGACTGAAACACCTAAGATAAGTTCTGACAAGTCATCTGATGCTCCCACAATTGAAGACTGGGAATCAGATTATGAGGAAGATAGATGTGAGTCAACTAAGCCTAAAAAGATAGAAAATGTGAGGAATGTTGACTCTGAACAAGCCAACCTTGTACCTAGATTTGGAGCTCAAATTACTAAGAAAGTAGTTGAGTATAAGGAAATACCTAGGGAACAGATGAGAAAATATATACCTAGGGGCAATCAGAGAAACTTTAATGGCTTAATTTCTAACAGATTAGGTGATGAGTTTCAATGTGTCAAGAAAGCTTGTTATAAATATGGTAGTTTTGAGCACTTGCCGAGAAATTGTTATAAAAACCAACCACAGGTTTGGAATCAATGGAGGAGGGTAAATCATCAAAAATTTTCAAAGAAAACAAACCCTCATCCTAACAAAAACATGATTCCTAGGGCAGTGTTGATGAGGAATGGGAATACAAAATCAATAGTCACTGCTGTACCTAAATGGGTTCCAACCCTTTGCTAAGCAAAATGTAAACCGGCTAAGCAAAATCAAATCCTTTGCTAAGCAAAATATCACCTGATACAAAAGAAGTTTTAAAATTCCAAAGGTGATAAGCGACACAGTGGTTGGAAACCATTTTATCTTGTTAAGGCCTCAGCTAGTTGGCAATGGAAGCCTAAGACCAAGGTTTTACATCATGTCAACTGTGCATCAATGGACCTAAAGAAATACGATTATGTTGATGCAGGCGGACCCAAGTCGATTGGCTTGGAATTGACAAAAGGAACTAATTTGTGTAATTTCATGTGCGGGGCAATCTACAAGATGAGCTAAAAGATAAAGGAGTTTTTGATAGTGGTTGCTCTGGGCACATGACTTGGGATGGGAGCAACATGGAGGATTTTGAAGCTTTTGATAGAGGATATGTGGCATTTGGAAATGATCCAAAGGGAGGAAAGATACTTGGCGAGGCATAATCAGAGCAGGGAATTTAGACTTTGAAAAGGTCTATCTGGTTTAGGGACTTAAGTATAATTTATTTAGTGTTTCTCAAATGTGTGATAAGAAAAACTAGGTACTTTTTGGTGGCCGAGTGTGTGGTGTTGTCTCCTGATTTTAAGATGCCTGATGAGAAGTTTATACAACTTAGGGTACCTAGGAAGGAAAACATATATTGTTTTGATCTTAAAGATGTTATTCCCAATAGGTCCTTAACCTGTTTGTTTGCTAAGGCATCAGTAGATGAGTCAAAGTTATGGCATAGAAGGTTAGGTCACCTCAATTACAAAACAATAAATAAACTGGTAAAAGGCAACTTAGTGAGAGGGTTACCTTCTAAGGTTTTTGAATGTAAGGAACTATGTGTGGCTTGTCAAAAAGGAAAACAACATAGAGCTTCTTGTAAGACCAAAACTGTTAACACCATCACACAACCACTGTTTATGCTTCATATGGACTTATTTGGACCTACATTTGTTAAAAGTTTGAACCATAAGCAGTATTTCCTAGTTATCATTGATGATTATAGTAGATTTTCTTGGGTATACTTTTTGGCTGCTAAGAGTGAGACTAGTGAGATCCTCAAAAGTTTCATTACTAAGATAGAAAATCTAGTAAATCATAAGGTCAAGGTAATCAGATGTGATAATGGGCTGAGTTTAAGAATGATGTGATGACTCAGTTACGTGTAGCTAAGGTATAGAAACAGATTTAGTATTGCTAGAACACCACAACAAAATGGTGTAGCTAAAAGGAAAAATAAAACACTAATTGAGGCTGCTAGGACAATGTTGTCGGAATCTAAGCTACCTACTACCTTTTGGGCTGAAATTTGTAGGCCTTTGCATGTTATGTGCTTGAGAATAGTAGTAAGGTAGTGAAGCCTCATAACAAGACCCACAATGGTACATGTTACATGATAGGAAGCCAATGACTGCATTCCTAAAACCTTTTGGGTGTCCTGTTACTATCTTGAATACCATAGACTACCTAGGCAAATTCCAAGAAAAAGCTGATGATGGATACTTTTTAGGCTATTCTTCTAATAGTAAATCCTTTAGAGTGTACAATAGGAGGACTAGAATAGTTGAAGAGAACCTTCATGTTCAATTTAGTGAAAAGACTCCTAGTGTTGACACCAAGGGACCAGACTGGCTGTTTAACATTGATATGCTAACCAAATCTATGAATTATGAGCCTATCATTGCAGGAACCTCCACTAATGTTAATGCAGGTACACAAAAGGATTTTAAAGCTGAAACATCTTCCAAGGAAGCTGATTCTCCAAAGGAGTTCTATTTGGTTGAAAAGTGGAAAGCTGGTTCTATTCCTTCCATCATTTATAAGCAACGTCCCACTGATGATGATGTATTGAATACTGGAGGCAATGTTGATCATCATCAAGATAAGGATGAGTTGTTGAAAGATAACTCAGTGTCGGTAGAAGAAATTGAAAAGAAGAAAAGGAATTCTTAAAGCACGGATAGAGATAATGAAAGCACTGCTAAGCCATCTTCTACCATTGATAGTTCAAGTGAAATCCCGGCTGCAAGTACTGATGATAGTACTTTCTTTGGACCAAATGCGAAGCCATTATTTGGTGAAGAGGAGTATCCACATGATCCTACCATGCCTGCTTTGATAGAAATTGATATTCCTACTGATGATGATGACACGGATGATTTCTTTAATGCTGATTTGTCAAACTTGGACACTGTCATTCATGAAAGTCCAATCACTACTACTAGGATTCACAAGATTCATCCCAAGGAACAAATACTTGGAAATTTGAATACTCAGTTCAAACAAGAAGCAGGGTTAAGAACATTGAACCCTTTCCTGAGCATGGTTTCTTTGCAAGATCACTTCACAAAAGAAATAGTCATAAAGATTTGCAAAATTGCCTGTTTGCTTGTTTTCTGTCTCAAAAGGAGCCCAAGAGAGCGGAAGAAGCTTTATCAAAAGAAGGCTGGGTAGAATCAATGCAAGAGGAGCTTCTACAGTTTAAGCTTCAAGAGGTTTGGACATTGGTTGATCTTCCAAATGGTAAGAGGGCAATTGGGACTAAATGGGTGTTCAGAAATAAGAGGGATGAAAGAGGTATAGTGGGAAGGAACAAATCAAGGTTGGTTGCTCAAGGATACACACAAACTGAAGGTTTGGATTATGATGAAGTATTTGCTATAGTTGCAAGAATAGAGGCTATTAGATTATTTTTGGCTTATGCTTCATTCAAGAATTTTGTTGTGTATTAGATGGATGTTAAAAGTGAATTTTTGTATGGCATAATTGATGTGGAGGTTTATGTTTCTCAACCTCCTGGTTTTGAAGATCTGATCATCGACAAGGTTCTGAGGTGAGGAAGGCTATGTATGGGTTGCATCAAGCTCCTAGGGCATGGTATGATTGCCTGTCTACTTATTTGATGGACAATGGGTTTAAAAGAGGATTGATTGATAAAAATTTGTTCATTAGGAAGAACAAAGATGATATTTTATTGGTACAGGTCTATGTAGATGACATCATCTTTGGCTCAACAAACAAGGAGCTATGCAAAGATTTTGAGAAACTTATGCATGATAAGTTTCAGATAAGTTCTATGGGAGAACTCACTTTCTTTTTGGGGCTACAGGTTCAACAAAGGACTGATGGTATCTTCATTTGTCAAGACAAGTATGTAGCAGATGTTTTGAAGAAGTTTGGGTTTTAAGATGTAAAGAGTGCTAGTACACCTATGGAGACTCAGAAACCACTGCTACTAGATGATGGAAGTCCCAAAGTTGATTTGAAGTTGTACAGGTCCATGATTGGGTCTTTGATGTATCTCACTGCATCTAGGCCAGATATTATGTTCTCAGTATATGTGTGTGCAAGATTTCAAGTTACACCAAATACCTCACACATGAATGTTGTGAAGAGAATCTTTAGATATCGTAAAGGTCATCCTAAATTGGGCCTTTGGTACTCTAAGAATTCCCCTTTTGATTTGGTGGCCTACACAGATAGTGACTATGCTGGTGCTAGTTTGGATAGGAAGTCTACTACTGGAGGATGTCAGTTTTTGGGAAGCAGACTAATTTCATGGCAGTGTAAAAAGCAAACTATTGTGGCAAATTCTACAACTGAAGCTGAATATGTGGCTGCTGCTAGTTGTTGTGGTCAAGTTCTTTTGATTCAGAATCAATTGTTGGATTTTGGGTACAATTTTATGCATACTAAGATTTACATTGATAATAACAATACAATTTGCATCATTAAAAATCCTGTTTTACATTCTAGAACTAAACATATTGAGATAAGGCATCATTTTGTTAGAGATTGTAATGAGAAAAGGCTGATTCAAATGGTAAAAATCCATCTTGATTTAAATGTTCTGATCTTCTCACTAAAGCTTTTGATGTGGGGAGGTTTCATTACCTTGTTGTTAGTATTGGAATGATTAATCTCTAACTCTCAATTTGTTTTGTAAAAGTTTGTATAAGTATTGGACAGTTATTATGTAATCTTAGTATTGCTATTTTTGTTTCTAACCCTTTGATAGTTGTGTTCAAACCACTATTTGTTGCTTTGTGTTCCCACTAACCATTTTTCATATACAAGAAAGTTAATTATAGAAGCAAAAGAAGTGTTGAAGTTACATTGTTCATTCATTCAAGAAACAGTTTACATTACAGCTTACAATTAACTTCAAGTGCAATTAAAAGACTAGTTCTATACATGATTTCCTACACCTACTCTAGCTCATATCATCTATTCCAAAACCTGATCATATGCATGACCAGTACGACGAAGAAGCTGAAATGGATGGATTGATGAAAACGAAGATGATGAAGATGAATACAGTAGATGGATTTGTGATATGAGAAGTCTTCGGTTGTTCCATATACACGTTCCACCATAAATCATCACTCCATCTTCCTTTTACCCTTTCCATTCGATATGTGAAGAAGCACCACAACCTGGTGCAGGAAGACCAAGAACCACCTCTCTGTCCTTTGGGAGTGGTGGATTTCTTGCTCGTGGTCTTGGTTGGGGTTGGGATGATGAAGGTTGTCCTCTCTTTGATTCATCTCTAACCAACCTATTGAAGGTTGGTTCAAGGCCTTCATAGAATCATCTGAACCTCTTGATGACTCACTAGGATCTACCACACTATCATCTTCAGATGAAGAGAGAAAGGGGGATTTTCTTGGTTGTGGTTCTTGTGGGGGAAGGTACTATTGCCATGGGTTAGAATCATCACTTGATGATGATGATGATGATGAGGAGGAGGAGGAGGATGTTAGATCAATGACTTCTGGTTTATTCCAACTGGGATTCCACATAGTGTTTGTGGTTGATTGTGGATTTTGGAGAAATTAGGGTTTTGGTTTTAATTGATGTGTGCGTTATCTGAGATTTGGGTTTCTTTTATAAGCAGAGATATGGCTTATGTAAGTAAATGAGGGGAAGGTTAAATGTGGTTGAGGAGTTAATGAGGTTTTTTTGACTTTGAATTTGAGTTAATAACGGAAGTTGACCATATTGACTAAGATATTAGCACACTGGCTAACCACTGATAAGTCTATGGAAACACTTCTATCTATTACTAACCACTGATAACTCTTTTCTCTGTGTTTGGTTCTTGTTTATGTCTTACAGGTATGAAGGATTAGTGTACATTGGTGCTTGTGGTGTGTTTCGATGCTTGTGTTTAAAAAAAAGATTGTGTAATCCTTCATATTTTTGTGAGATCTCTCTTATTTAGACACAAATTTGCTTGCTGTATCTCTTTGTCAACTGATTGAAGTGAAACATTGTATCCACTGATAGCATGTTTTAAACCGCGGATAGCAGTTCTGAAACCGCTGATAGAATGCTGCTTATTTAAAGGAGTTTTTTGGATACTACAGGGGCTGTTTGGTAACTTTGGCGAAAACATATTTCTCTCCCCAAATCACGGATGGATCATTTAATTGATCTTCAAATCACTTCACCTTGGCGCTCTACATTAACCCTAATCACTTTCCTTTGCATAATTCACATAACCCACATCTTAGCCATCATCAAACACAATGGCGACCCAGTACTCCAACACACATAACCTTGTTGCTAATCTCATAAAAAACAATTGATCTGAAGGTTTTCATCAAATGATTGATTTCCTAATTCACAGTCCTATTCACTATGCCTTAACCATCATACCAACCATTCTTAAAGCCTACATACATCAGTTCTGGAGGAATGCTAAGCTTGAAGAGGTTGAAGGAGTTGAAGTGTTTAGCACTGTTGTGGATGAGAATGCTATTTTGGTTAATGAGGAGATCATTAGAAGTGTTTTAAAGTTTGATGATGCTGATGGTATTGATAATCTTTCAGATGCTGAGATAGTTGCTGGTTTAGAAAGGTTAGGCTATACACACAGGGGTGATAAGGTACAATTTTTTAAGAGTTTGTTTTCAAAACAATGGAAGTTTTTGATACACACCCTGTTGATGTGTATGAGTAATAAGACCACTGGGTTTAATGACTTTCCTTCCAAAATTGCAACTGCTGGTATTTGTTTATCTGATTAGAGGAAGTTTAATTGGTCTAGGATGATTTATGAGGGGCTAGTACAAAACATTAGGAAGAAGGGTAAATACTATTTATATCCTAGGTTTGTTCAACTGTTTTTGGAAAGTCAAATAGAGGAACCTATTGATCATTCTAGAGAATATGAAGTACATCATATGCTTCCTAAGGTTTTTGCCCATACGAGGAATCGAAAGCCAGATTTACAAATTCAGGATGTTCCTTTGTTTCCCCATATACTTACTTTGCCTGCTGATCCTGAGTTTGATGAAGGTCTTGAACCCACTGCTAGTACACCTCAACTCACTGATAGTACACTTGCAACCACTGTTAGTGAAACTCAACCTACTTCTAGTCAAATCCAAACCACTGTTAAACCAATTGTATAGACTAGGAGACAGAAGGGCACCAAGCTACCTCAGGCTGGTGTTAGTGGTGTTGTTAATGAGAACGTGTCACATGGAGTGGAGGTGACATGATTGGAAGGGCTTCCACTCTTGATTCATGCTTAGATCTTTGGTCGGGATAGTGGAAACATAATTAAGACCCAACCTTTGGCAACTCTAATGTGGAGTTCCTTTGATCTTAACACGGTGGAGGAGTCCCTAGCCATGGCTACTCAGGGTGCATAGTTGTCAGGCAAGATGCAGTGCTATGTTTACTTTATCAAGGATTCACCTCTCCGGGCGAGTTAACCCATTTCGAGTGATGAGGATAGTTTGGAACATGAAGCTGAATTGACAGATCCTAATTTGGTACATGGTGACTTTTCAATGAACCACCTCTCGGACAGTTCACGGTCGAAGTGGGAGGATATTCTTGAACGTTTTAATGAATTGATGGCTAAATGTACCAAAATGGAGGATATAATATCAAGTCTTCAAGAGTTGTCTGTGTTTTGAGGGTAAAAGAAATTGAAGAGGAAGCATAGGATGTTGGTTTTGGAAAAGTAAGAAGACACAGGGTTCTTGTTTTGAGAACTATGAGAAGGATGAAAAAGAAGGTGGACTCCTCTCCACTCGAATGTGGAGAATGTATCCAAGCGGGGGAGGAGTGAAGGCATGAATTCAGGGGAGGCTGTTGATGCACCTATGGAAGAAGATGTTGATAGTGGAGATCAAGAATTTTTGGTATCTGATAAAGATGGGAATGAGGTTGTTCTTGAAAGTTTGAAGGCGTGGTAGAAGATGAGATAGTGCAGGACACAACCACTGATAGTGTGTCTGCAACCACGGTTAGTTCTCTTGTAACCACTTCTACAGTTTCAGACATGGAAATTGTACCCACAGCTATCGTACCTACTGCTATCGTAACCACTTCCACCATTGTTACAAGTCTCTCTGTATCACCACCTAAATCTAAAAGAGTTGAGAAAGAAGCTGCAAGTACATTGATTAATCTTAGCAAAACCTCATCTATTTCTACACCCATCATTGCACCCGTTTTATCTCTTGAATCTACAGCAACTAAACCTAGAGGTAAAAGTTTGATTATTGGTGATCCATTAAAGAAGAAAGTGGCTCAACAAGATATTAGCAAAGGTAAAGAGATTGCAGAACCAGAGTTGAAGTTTAAGAGTAAAGCAGAGCATATTGCTTATGATGAAGAATATATAAGAAAAATGCTAGCTGAAGAAGAAGACGCTATAGTGAAAAGGAAGCAAGAAGAAGAGGAAGCTAGACAGAAATGGTTAGCTACATGGTATGAATCACAAAACTATCTTCAAGCTTCTAATCAAATACATAATGAGTATACTTCACAAGAATGGGCACTGTTGGATGATGAGGAAAGAGCTAGACTGTTAGGTGAATGGGCAAGGAGGATCAGTAAAGAAAGGAAACAAGTTATAAGAAAGAAACCTCCTACAATTGCACATATGAGGAATGTACTGATGAAGATTATTAAGAATTCAGGCATACATATTCCTGATAATCTTAGTAAATGTTCATTTGAAAGAATTCATGAGCTTTATCTGAGATGTATGAAGATTAATAATGATGATTTCTGTGCAATGAATTCTAAAAAGGAAGAAGAGTGGATTCAAAGCAGACAAAAGAGAAAATTTGAGATTCAGGAGACATCTGGTTCTAAAAGACTGAAAGAGACTAAAGATGGTAATAAAATTATCTTCTATGAGTATGAACTTAAAGGGAGTGAAGGATGTTGGAAAATTCAAAGACTCAATAATGAAGTTTCTGAGTATAATAAATTTTCTCAAATGCTTCAGTATTTTGATAGAGATGATTTGTTGAATCTTTGGGAGCTTTATAGGAATAAATTTGGTGATGTGCAACCAGATGATTATCATGAGAGGATGGTTTATCATCACTTGAAGATTTTGTTTGAGCCTACTCATGATGAACCTGAATGGAAAGGACTCTGCAATGGACAAGTTACAAGCTGGTTTCTATATCAAACTTGTGGAGTTCATGTTTTAATTGTTTCTGGAGAAGTTATTCATATGCTTGTAGAAGGTGATTATCCTCAACTGAATAAGTAACCAGAAGTTATTACTCAGATGTTGAAGCCTGGTATTATCAATATGTTAATGCCCTATGATGGTCAAGCTTACAACTTATTGTTGAGGTATGAGAAGATTCTTAAATCTTGTAAGTGTTTGGCTACATTCTCCAATTCAGATGTTTTGAGCTTAAAGGAAACTTGATAATTCTAAGTGTTGGAACCACGGACAAAGTTGATAAAACCACGGACAGAAGAATGGAACCACTGATGAAGACAAACCATGGCTAGTAGTATTGTGTAACCACGGATATTGTATTGTAACCACTGCTAGTCTTGTATAGTCGGTTTAGTATTCTGTATTAGATAAATATGGAAAAGATATTTATCTTATAGGTTACGTATTGTATTATGTAAAGGACTCCTTAGCCTATAAAAGGGGTCCTAGGTTATATTAGATATATGTATGTTTTATATCTAAGATCGATACACTTCAAGGTTGTAAAACCCTAAT
Source organism: Chrysanthemum makinoi (assembly GCA_910596185.1). NCBI lineage: Eukaryota > Viridiplantae > Streptophyta > Magnoliopsida > Asterales > Asteraceae > Chrysanthemum > Chrysanthemum makinoi. Next base: position 71,709,760 of record OU343225.1, on the reverse strand, counting down.
ACTGGTTAGAGTATTCGTATTAATAATAATATTGAGGTGTTGAATGTTTATTTTACTTCTTCTTAAGATTAAGTATTAAATTCCGCGTGATACTTAATAAGTCTTTGATTAAAGTCAGTTTCTATATTAGATTGTTTGCTCAACTGGGATCAACATTGACCTTTGAGATACTTGAAAATCTTCTTGACTGCAGTCAAATGGGAAGTCAAAGGTGACACGATGCAGGAACAACGACTACAAACATAATGTCGGGACTAGGGAAGATCAAATACATGGGAACCAATCATAGATCTGAAATCTGAACATTAACAGCAGGATCTAGTTCATTATTTGACTTAGCCTTAGGAGCTTCATTGGGTGTAGTTGTAGTCCTAACTAGTTCCATATCAAACTTCTTGAGGATGTCATGCACATACTTCTTTGATGAATGAAAATACTATCTAATTTTTGCTGCACTCGGAGGCCCAAAAAGAAAGTAAGCTCACCCATTGCACTCATCTCAAACTCACTTTTCATCAACTCCTCCAATTCCCTGCACCAAGCTTCTTTAGTAGAACCAAAGATAATGTCATCCACATATACTTAATGATATCCCTGGAGCTCTTCTTGACAAAGAGAGTCTTATCAATAGCACCTCTCCTGTATCCATGTTTCAGCAGGAATAAAGAGAGCCTAGCATACCTAGCTCTAGGTGCCTGATGAAGTCCATAGAGTTCTTTAACCAATTTTTAGACCATATCTGGATTGTGAGGGTCTACAAATCCCTCAGGCTGAGTGACATACACTTCTTCCTCAATTTCACCATATAAAAAGGCACTTTTCACATCCATCTGATAGACCTTGAAGCCCAAGTAGGAAGGAAATGCCAAGAAGATTCTGATGGCCTCTACTCTTGTAACAGGAGCAAAAACCTCCTCATAATCAATACCCTCTTCTTGTCTGTGACCTTGAGCAACCAACCTTGCCTTATTCCTTACCACAATCCCCCTAGCATCCCTCTTACATTTCAGAATCCACTTTGTCCAAATAACATACTTGCCAGGAGGAAATTGAACAAGCTCCCACACATTTTGATTTAAGAACTGTTGCATTTCCTCTTGAATAGCAGCTTCCCAATCATCATCTACCAAAGCCTGGGCAACACTGGTAGGTTCAACTTGAGATAGGAAACAAGCAAACAGACAATGATGATAGTCTATATGATTGTTCCTATGTTGATCCTGAATGTAACTAACAAATGCAGATTCTCCAAAATTTGTCCTCTTGACCACCTTCTAGTTTGCAAAGTTGAAGTAGGATCACCAATGATAAGAGATTGTGGATGAACTGTGTTAATCCTCTTTGTTGAATTAGGACTAACATCAATGGATGTGGCCAGATTAGTAACTGTAGGACTAAAGTCATCATCATAGGAAGAAGAGCCAAAGATGCATGTTCTTGGTAAATGATGAATGCCGTCCAATTCAGAGCTTGAATGATGTGAATTGGCTAAGTCAGATAGAGTTGGAAATCTAGTGGGAGAAACATCTAAACCCAAAGTATAAGCAGATGGAGTATTGGAGAGAACCGCAGGAACAGAATCACTAGCAGTAGGAACAGGAACACGACCAGCAGCATCAACATCAACAACAACTACCAGAAGGATCAGCCACATTACCAGTAGGAACAGGTATACTACCAGCAGCATCAAAGTTCCTGCGGGCTTTAATAGTTTCCTGCCTTAGGAGTTCATATGTTTCTTTAGAGAACTCATAACTAAACTTTTTAGCAACATCCTTTGCTGCATGCTCTTGGCGTTGAAGCTTCACAAGTTCTTCTGCATATCCCAGATCACTTGAAGTTCCATGAGAAGCAGTACGTGTTCTTGTTACCAGAAAAGTGGTTAGTAGGAACGGAAGGAACAACTATAAGTTGTTCATCACACTCTGAATCTGACTCATCATCTGAGGAACCTGCAATGTTAGTTTGAGCATCTTGTGGTTATGTAAGAAGATTAGATTTATAACGAGTATAACCTAAGTGATAAGTTAAATAGTCAAGATCAAAGTACCATTCTTGACCTGCTCCCTGAACATTTGGCTTGTCTTACATAAATCTCAGATTCAGTGTCTCTTCAATCCTTTTTGTGGAGATGTTATACATCCTGTAAGCTTTACTATGAGCTGAATATCCTACTACAAATCCCTCATCAGTTTTTCCTTCAAACTTGCCCAAATGATCCTTTGGTGTTAGGATGGTGACATGGCAACCAAAGGCTTAAGGTGGCTAATGGTAGGAACCTTTCGGACAAAAGTTCATCGGTGTCTTGTTGTGAGGATTAGTTATCCACACCACTGTTTAATACATAACAAGCGATCTTGTGCTTGATCAGAACATGGTAGGTAACTTAGAATTAGCAAGCATAGATCTTCTTTGCTTCAATCAGGGTTCTATTTTTCCTTTCAGTAACTCCATTTTGTTGTGTAGTCCTGGCAGTGCTATAATCCCTTTTTATCCCCTTGGTAGCACAAAGCTCAATTAATTTAGCATTCTTGAACTATGTCCCATTGTCACACCTAATGGCTTTAACCTTTTTATTCAACTGATTCTCTACCACGACAATAAAGTCTTGAAGAGTCTGAAATGTTTCATCTTTAGTCCCTAAGAAGAATGCCCAACAATAACTACTATAGTCATCAGTAACCACCAAAAAATAGTACTTGTGATCAATGCTTCTGATAGATGTAGGACCAAAAAGATCCATATGAAGAAGGCGCAAGGGTGAATGATAGTCTGGGACAATAGCAATTGACTTATAAGAAGCCTTGTGTTCCTTTCCCTTATTACAAAACCACCTGATTGTGTTCATTAGTAAAGACCTTGGAAGGAAGTCCATGAACTAACCAAAGTTTTGCCAGCTTGTTGATTGTTTTGATATTAACATGAGCCATCCTTCTATGCCATTTATTAGATTCATCCAAGGATGCTTTTGCCACCAAACAAGCTAAATCACCTGCAGGCTGAAATTCATTGAGATTGAATGTATAGAGATTTTGTTTCCTTGGCACCTTTAGAACAACTTGACTTTCATTAGGTATCTGGAAATCTTTTGAGAGAACAAGACATTAACACAAAGTTTTTCTTGTCACAGATTTGGGACACAGAAAATAGGTTGAAGTTTCTCAATTCTTTCACATGATACACATTCTCAAAGTCTAGCTTGGAAGTTCTAATAGTTCCCTTCCCTGTAATTTTACCATCTCCTCCTCCAAAAGTAACAGTACCTCCTTGAAGAGATACAAAATCATGAAGTCTGTCTTTGTTCCCTGTCAGACTCCTAGAACAACCACTATCAACAATGCCTAAATCTTTATTATAATAAGGATCATCCTACAAGTTAAAAGACATACAACAACATTAGTATACATAGAGACCCAAGCCATCAATGACTTAGGCCTGCCTTGTCAATCATATAAGAAAAACCTGCAGAATGATGAGATCCACTATTGTTCTTGGAGCCCTTCATGAAAGATGGTTTATTGTGTGTCCAAGAGCAACCTGCTAAGAGCTCAACAGTAGTATCCCACCTTCCCCCCTTTTATGCAATGGGTCATTATCAACAGGCTTGTATCCATTTTGAAAATAAGTACTAGTAGGTCTGTATAATGGCCTATAAACATTTGTTCCCCAACATGATGAAGATGACTTGTCAGCAGAAATTGGGTTACCCGCAGGAACTGGTCTACCAGTAGAATTGGTTCTGCTGGTCCTCACATGTGTTCCAGAGGGAACAAACGGAGGAATGTTGGTCACATCATTCCATATAGGTCTACATCTCTGTTGATTAGTACAAACACCCATTTGTTTCTCATAAAAATCACAATCTTTAATAAGATGAAATGTACTACCACAAACAAAACATGATTTCATCTTAAAATGCTTGTTCAAAACAGGAATAGTCTTATCACAAACAAAGTTATTCAAACCACAACCAAAATCAGAATTATTTTTAACAAAATCAACAGAACAAGAAATGTTTCTAAAATAAGCTGTCTTTGAAGAAGATTCATTAACACCAACTCTTGGGGCAGGCAAGGGCTTAGGAGAGGCAGACTTGGGCGTTGTAGACTCTTCACTTGAATCATTGGCTGGCATAGTCTTTAGGTGGGTCTCTTAAGTCCTATCCTTTGGAAGAACAAGAGACAAACGTATTAGATTCACTGACAGTGTCAGATAAGTCATTAGACTTTTGACCATAGGTCATATGTGATTCATCTGAGTCTGAGTCTAGGTTAGGTAGCCTAACAATACCATTTATAGAAGAATGAGCTGAATGCATTTCAGCTTGTGTTATATATTTAACAAGTTTTCTATATTTATCTTCTTCTTCACAGTGACAAGATTAAAAACACTGTATTCATTGGGGTCATACACCTCATCTGGAAAAATATAGTCCTTGAAGCCCGACCCCATATTAGTTTGAATAGACATAGAACTATTCCACAGTTTATCTAGGTTTCTGGCATGTTTTTGCCACTGTTTATGCCTAGCCACCTCTGAATCTAGATTAACTTGGAGACCCTCTTTTTTCGAAATGACCTTTACATATTCTTTCTTATTAAATTTTAGCTTGTTCGTGGTGTTTTCCAAATTTGTTTCTAAAACTTTAATTTTCTCTTCAAGAGCCATATGATTTTGTTGGTACCAGGCCTTTTGTTTTTCTAAAGATTTAACAGTTTTCTTATAGGCCTGGACCTGAATAAAATATTCTTTATATTGGCCATTAACATCATAAAATTCACTTTTAAGAGCATCATATTTAGCATTACAACCAAACATACAACTTTGTACCTAAGAAGTAAATAGACTGGCCATACCTAGTCCTATTAGGGAACCATTTAATGAAAGTTCTCCTTTCATTGAGCATGTCCATATTTCTCCTGAAAGGTCCAATGAAGTTCCCATTACCACTGAGCAATCAGCTGGTGGGAAGGACCCACACATATGTATATGCTCTAGTGAACAGGTATGTGGCAGAAGTTGTTGATCTCAAAAAGGAGCTTGCTGAGACTAAATCTTCTCTTGATGGTGAAATTGTGGAACTGAAGAGTAAGGTTAAGGATTTAGAGGAACAACTTGGGAAAAGCAGCAAAAGGAGATTTTTGGTTTCTTCTGATGAGGATCAAGAGGATACTTATTTTAAATCTCTTGGAATCTTGGCTGATGCAGCTCAAAAAACTCATGTTTCTTCTCCAATTGTTGCTGAATCTTCAAAGAAAAAGGAAACTATTGTGTTTACAAAATGGAGGAAAAGACAATATTTGAATAAGGAATCCACTGACGCCTCAAAGAAACCAAGTGTTGACAATGTTGCACCTGCTGATGCTCAAATGGAGGGTGTTGCTTCTGAACATGGTCCATATTCATTTGTACAAGAACAACCAAGTCCTCCACCTTCAGCAGATCATCACGAAGTCTTTGTTGCTGGAAGGTGTTTTAAATTGGATCCTAATGTTGAAGTCTTTTCTACACCTGTTGAAGATCTATCTCAACATGTTTCTTTTGATGCAAATTTGGATGTTTCTTCTGACGTTCCAATTGTTGACATCCCTTGTGATGATTCTGCTAAGGAGTCTGCTGATACAGGGAAAGGAGTAATGATAGATGAAGAGCTTGGTTCAGACCTTGTGAGTGAACAGGAAAGGCAAGCACAAGAAAGGATGTTTGTTGAGTATGAAAATATGCAGAAGAGTCGTGCATTGGCTCAAACACTTACAGCTCAATTGTCTACCAATTTGCCTCCTGAGAGGCAAAGAGAGCTGGATGACCTATCTACTCAAATTCCTGATGAGCAATGGGATGTTTATATTAATCAAGCTGCATCCAATCCTACTCTTGCACAAAGTATTCTAGGAGCAGATTTTGATAGTGCAACATTTGCTGAATAAATGGTGGCTCTTGGGCAACAAAGGAAGCAAGTTGCATTGCACAAAGAATAGCTATTCTTTGTCTGAAAGCTAAAGCAAGGAGGGGACGGACCACAAACAGCAGACTCGGAGAAGAAATCTTATATGAGAATGGTGGTGTATAATCAAAGTGGTGTTATTTATCAGAAAGGATTAACAAAGAAGCAAGTTTGGCTTTAGATGATTACGAGTTGATTAACATGTATCATAGGGTTATGAAGTATACTACACCATCTTCTAATTTGAAAAGGAGTCTTTGGTGCTTTGGATGTTCACGAAGCAAAGAGACCCAACAGAGTTGAGATTGTAGATAATTTTGATGATGTTACACCCAAGATGACTTCTCCTGTGGTTACTACTGAAGCATCTACTGAGGCTATCCATTCAGCTGAAAGGGTTCAATCTGCTGAACCTCATATTCTTTCTTCTGAAACATTGCCTTGTGTTGCACCTGTTGATGTAGAAGGAGAAGAATTGGGTAAGAAAGCTGAACAAGAAGCTGCTAAATCTAAGAAGGCCAGAGAAGTACTTGAAAGAATGTATGCTTTGCGTGGTGTTGTTCCATTTAAGTCTACTTCTACTTCTTCCACTCATGCTTTCTGAATGTTCTGATGAATCGAGGATGTACCATCTATGGGAATTTATATACGGGTAGGAGGAAGAAAGGATGTCTAAAAGAAGACACATTTCTCTAGGGAGATCTGTGAGATCATTTGAAACATATTTTAATCTAGTGTTAAAACATCTCACAGGCATATTCCTTTGGATCTAAAGGCTGCTGAGTCTACTTTTATTAGAGAATGATCTGCTGATGTTTTTCCTGAGGGATCTCATGATGTGTTGACTAATTGGACTTTGACTGATGGGGAGCTTAACACTATTTATCGGCTAGATAATTCTACTATGCAGTTCAACTTCTTGAAGGAAATCTTTCATTTGGTGGATAGACAAGATTTGAATACTCTGTATGGACTTGTAACTAAGCATTATACTACTCATTCACCACAGGGTTCTGGTTTATACTTGTTGGGTGATCTTCAAGTTACATTTGATTACGAATCTCGGATGGTAAAGGGTATTCTATTTGGAAGAATTCACATAAGTGGAAGGTTGAGACTTGGAGATTTTATCCTATGCCATGTGTGCATGTGGTGGAGACAAAGTGTGGTATGATTGTATGCATGTTCTCAGATAAGACTTATCCTTTGTCTGTGTCATTGATGGAGAGAATGCTTAGACAGAAGTTGGAAGTTCCACGGATCAGTTAGAATGATAAGCTACATGCAGAACAATGTGTTTGATTGATTAAGACTCAGCTTCTGCAACATAAAGCATCATCTTGATTATGGTATCTTGTATATTTTATAATATTTGTTTTGTTTTGTTTCTTTCTTAGTTAAAAAAAAATATGTATCTTCTTGAGTTTATCTAACTTTTCTTGCAGGTTTGTTGTACATTGTTGATGGTTATTGACTCACCAGTACGTACCTTGTGTACATCAAAGAGTTGACTAGTCCAAAGGGTACAGCTTTGGTAAAGACACATCAAATCTGTTGATAGGTGAAATGGTTTGCTCAAAATCATTGGGTGCTTAACCACCCATGCTTAATTCCTGAGGGTTGTATGGTCATCAATTCACCATGGTTTATTCCTTTTTGGAATCCAAGAATTGACTAGCCCAAATGTATATGGCTTGTGGTAAAGGCAGTGGAATACCATATTGGGTTCTCAATTCACCAAAGGTGATTCTATCCCCTAAGAATTGACTAGTCTGAGCAAGCGGCTCTGAGGCAAAACATCTCAAATCCGTTCATGGTTCTTTGATTTTCTAATAAATTAGATGGTTATCGGTGTACCATGGTTTCGAACAAACATTTGGCTACTCAAGTAGTGATGGCTATTGGTAAAGAGACATCAAATCCATTATTTTCAATGATTCACCTCTCACGGGAGTTAACACACCTGGATGTGATGAGAATAGTATGAAACTAAAATGTTTTGATGTATCATTGTCATTTTTGCTACAAAGATCACGGACTTTCAACGTTTTGTCATCATCGGCGTGTTCTTCTTTTGCTTCTTTGTTCTTTGGTGTTCGACTACAATCCTCTAGCTCGTAGTGTTAAAGATCTATCAAGAAGCTGGAACTTAACCAAGTCAAATTCGGTTTAGGGAGGATTGTTGGGAATTATGTGAACTATGAATTATCTTTGAAGGATTACTGGTAAGTAGTGTGGAATCTGAAGATCTAATTCTCTTGAAGTAGTGAAGCCGTGTAGATGGTTCTGAGGAGATAGTTATTCAGCGTATTATATAGTTAGTTAGGATATGCATGAGCTTTATTAGGAAGTTATAATGTATATCTTATTTAGTTTTATGTTTATACGTTTCTTGGGAAACGGTTTAGGGTTCCTTGTCTATAAAAGGAACACAATAGCATGAGTTATGTACGAGTTGTAAAAACAAAGTTTTATATAATTTAAAGATCCATAGAGGATCAAAGTGTTCTTAGTTATTTGTTATTGCTTGTGTTTATATTCCGCTACAGAATACAAGTTATAGAGACTGTCTTTTAGTGTGCTTGTGATTACATAAGTATAACTAACGATCTAACGAGAGCTCATAAGATCTATCAAGGTCTTTGTTTCAACAATATCTTTTCCTAAGATATCTCTATCGCGTACATATCATTTTCTAAGATATCTCTAACATAACTATTCTGTTTCAAAAACAGAATTAACTACTAAACACTAAACAGTATTAACTATGCCTGCCAGACTTAACTTAGTAATGGCATACTTAACTATGACTACCAGACTTAACTATCTCACTAGCAAAATTAAGTCTGTTTTACAAATAATTCCAAACATTAGCCCTCATGGTTAGCATGCCACTTGCCACTTAAAATCTAGTTCCTCAGATCCTCCTCTAGGATTTTCTCATGGTCTACACAAACAAGACGAGACCCATTAGATTGATTGGCCAAGAAAGCATAGATAGTGGCATCACTCAAGCGAGTAGTACAAGCTTGAGTACTAGTAGTACTATCTCTAACAACAATATCAATCTCATTTGTACTACTTTTTCTAAAGGTAGCCACAAACGCCATGTCCTGAGATCCTGGATTTGAGCTTGAGGTTATAGTCTTCTTCACCTCTTATTCAACAATTTTGAAATTATAGTATAGATCATCAAGGATCATTATGTCTATGTCAAGGTTGTTGCTCCAGACTACCACATAAGTATTCCACTTGGCAGTAAAACTTCTCAAAAACTTTGAATTCGGATCTTCTTGAGAAATGTCAACACTCAAAACAACTAATTTACTGACAATTTTTTGAAGCCTGTTATAAATAGAATCAAGATATTCTGAATCTGGAGCATTGAAAATTGTAAACATCTGCTTTAGCAGAGTCTTTTATGTCTTCTTAATGGCATCATTACCATCAAATATTGCTTGAATTGCTTCAAACAAGGTCTTTACATCCTTGTGCTGATTGAAGGTCATCAAATAATCATTAGGAAGTGCCATCAGTAGCATTCAGATACAGGACCTGATGTTGATACAGTTACGACACCATCAACTTTATTAGATGCGGGTACAGGTTTGAATGAGTTTCTATTCTCTATGATGTCACATAGAGCATAATCTTGAACTTGGAAGTATTTTTCAAACCCTTTTCAATTCGGAGCCTCCAAATCTCATAGTCACCTTGCTTGAGAATAGGTAAATTTGTTGTAGTTGTTGTTTGATCAGTCTCAAGATCTATCTCTTCTTACTGAGCTTACAACGATTCTTCTAAATTAATGTTTCAGAGACACAAGCTCTGATACCACTTGTGGAATCCCAAACTATGGATCGATTCTCTAACTTGTAAAGAGTATATTTCTTTGGATAAATCCAAGACAATAATGGTAGAAACTTTGTTAATGATAAGGAGTATGCGGAATCTACTAGGGTCTACAACCTTGAAGTTATATAAAACTCTATGCAACTATATCAAAACGTACAGCCTAGGATCTCCCTTTATACACCAAGGAATCTTTTACAAGATAACATTATCTTCTATATTGTTACAAAATATATGTATCTTCTAAATACATAAGATATATTCTAAATATCTTGATACATATCTCTTCATACGCTTTATCCAATGGCAGTAGTAATCTTCACCACCAGTATAAACTCTCTCCAACAGTCTTAAGTTAGTATTGGCGTACTAACTTTACTCTAGCAGTACTAACTGAAGTTAGGTGGTGTTTGTTTGTGACTTAATTGACTTAATATGGAAAAAACTGAATTCATTAAGTCATCTGAAAACTGTTTGTTTGTGATTTAATTGAGAAATATGACTGAAAATATTAAGTAATAAAACTGAGGGTGTCTGCATTAAGTCATCTCTTAATTAAACATGACTTAATAAAAAAAATTAACAAACAAGCCCTTAGTATTGTCAGTGTAAACTGAATCTGTCTTGGCAGTACTAAGTATGTCGACATTTAATTCCCAACAGTTCTAGCTAGATTAAAACTCGACATTTACCTTAGTATCGAAAATTGGTATTAGCGACGTGTACGGTTTTCTCGCCTGAAGGGAGCTTATTGACATAGTTAAGTGAACTCTAGAGTTGGGTACTCAAGGAATGAAGTAGGGCGAAGGGGAGCTTCATTGCCGAACCACTATAAATCACGGTGTGATCTTTCTAAGTCGTTATATTTATTTTGATTTCATTATTTAATAGTAACTAGTTGATATTGCTTATTGTGTTGAGTGGTCATATTGTTGTCGATTGATCTCACGTTAGCTCGAATCTAATGTTTTTGAAAACGTAAATTAAAAACGATAAATTGGTAGAATTATTCAACCACCTCCTTTTCTAGTTTTCCACACTTTACCAATTCGAATTATTTTGATTGCAGAAAACTTTAGAACATTGTGCACTGGTATATGCTAATACTATCTTGCTCAGAATAATTTTACAATATTACTCGATATTGTTTTTTTTCCTTATTTATTTTTTTGTCAGTTATCTCAGGAGAGAAAGGTGTTGGAAAGAGCGGGAAGCCTCCTCACTTCAAGAGAAGTAAATTCCATAGGATTATCCCAAGCTTCATGATTCAAGGAGGTGACTTCACACGTGGTGATGGAACAAGAGAAGAATAAATCTACGGAGATAAATTTAATCATGAGAACTCCAGGATCAAACACACCGCACGAGGTAAAGAATTGGTTGATAGGTTCACTTACAAAACTAAAACTATTAACATGCATTCAAGCATCAACTGATTTGACCCACTTGACCATATCTCGTTTTGCATGACTATTGTCAATGGTGAATGCTGGAAAAACACTAACGACCCACAATTCTTCATCACAAGAGTCATTGTAGGGATTTAATACTCATAACAATTATATAAAATCAAATAACATCATCAAAGCATGCAGCGGAAGTAAATAGGAATAATTTATGTAAGTAATTAACGAATAAAGCGTAACTTTTAGCAATTCAAGAATCAAGCGGTAGTGAACAAGAACTAAAACCCAAAACCCTAACTTTAGGGTTTATTAAATTCGACCACAAATTAGACCACAAGATTACAAGCTCAAGCGTGCTTGTCCTTAGATTCTTATACACCGCGTACTATTAGCGATTTGATGTGAAAAGTAGTTCTTGGATCACAAATAAAACCAAACACTTGTTTTCTTGAGTTTGGAAAATCGAAACCCTATGGGAGGTTGGAACCGATGCGGCCAAAGACAAGAGGGAGAGGAGGAAGAAATTAGGTTGTGGTGATCAAGATTAGGAGAATAATGAATACAAGGGTTTGTATATATACATTCTCAAAACTTGGTGACCAAGAAATCCCACCTCCTTGGGTTGGGTAGCCCACGACCGACCAAGCCATCCCAAAGGGATTTCGGATCCTTCTTGTCCACTAATTTCATTCTTAGTCCTCATAGTTTACATTTAACGACCGTTAACTAAACCTCGTTCAATATTTAACTATTGTTATGTTTTATTTAAGTGACTAATAATTAATAATAACATTTTATATATTAATTATTAACATCAACTCTCATATACGTAATAATGCAATCGAAGTCTCGAGTTGAATCGGACATACATATATTTAAATATCCGTAAAACCTTTAAACTCCTTGGATATTACTAAATATAGTAATGACATCGATTAGTCCTAGCTTTCTGCCTTGTGCCCCCGGATCAAATGGATTATGGTCTCATGGAAAAACCATTTAATGATTCATCATTTTTTACTTATCCTTTTGTTACTAATACTACATTAACTATGAATATGGATCAAGTCATTTCATAAGTTAATATTCTATTTCTAAGATTGTATTGATTGAACAAGATTACCAAATCATCACGAGCGTATTTGAATAGATCTTGAGTATGGCCATACAAACATCTTGTCACCCTACGAGGGGGCCCAAATATAGTATTATGCTTTTGAGAAACAAATTCAAAGGAACAAATTCTCTTGACTACAAACATAACTCATGAACTTTGCAACACTTCCGAAAACAGCCCTTATAACTACCCGATTTAGGATAGCGTTAGACTATCTTACACAAATGCACTACATTCATATCGGTTATGCTGTACATCTCAAGTGCGAGGATAAACACTTCATGATATACTTAATGACAGAGATCCATAAAGTATCATCATGTAAAGCTGGGATGAGTCCTATATTCAATTCATTGAATATCATGTGAATCTGGTATGTCCCACGCATCAATATACTTTCAAAGTATAATTCTGCAAAACTCAAATTTGTCTTAATTCAATGACATTCCCACATCATTGATCGACAACGGACTATTTAGAATAACATAAATTATTCACGGATTAAACATGCAAATATAGGATGTAATATTAAGAAAATGAAAAATAAACATAACCAATATTTTATTTCATTTAAACAATATTTGTTCAAAACATCCCTTATCCAAATACTAAATAGATCAATGCATGATAATTCTGGTTAATGAATTATGTCTCAAGTAATGACAATCATACTTGTTGACAAGGCATAATTTCAACTAACTTTGATCTATCAGAATTTTGAGAATACTTAAGAATTCAACTAGTGAAGTTCTTGTATGTGTGCATTCAAAATATCTTGATATTGCCACATAATATTTCATAAAGTGTGTGACATCCTCAACCACCAATTTATGACAATCAAACTTTCAAACATTTTAAAGTTTAAAGTATTCTTATTCTTTATTGTATAATGCAACTATGCTCTTAGTTGAGCACAACTAGTTCACATGGCCATTTACAAGGATGAAATCCTCCCATGACTAGTATTGAGTGTCATCTCAATTAAACCAGCATCATTGTATACAAACAACAATATGCTCTTTAAAATATCCGTAAACTTCAATATCTATAGTGTAATGTTTGATGCCTTCCAAACTTTCAAGTTTGTTGGCTATGACAATTACGCAACAGTAGCTGTATTGCTCATCCATAGAATTTTGAGAGCAAATCCAGGCTGAGGAATGTAATTCTAAATTCAAACATATTCCATTTGAATATTCATTACACTAGTTATCTAATAACTTCATTAGATATCAATGTTGTCAAATCATCTTGCATTCAAGCATGATACAACAATAACATGATGTACATGAAAAATCCTTGTGTCAAACTAAGATTTCATTCATGTTCTACATATCTATTTTCCAAATGATATATCATGTTCTATTAGACTCATTTATTTAATACCACATATGTTTATTAATAATAAACATATATTCCAAGGTTGTATGTCTTATTTTCTAAATCTTTCATGTGAAGTTCCATTCCAAACTAAAACTTAACATTTAGCTTAGATGGAATGTTACTACCCACAACATATAAGATTTAAAGAAAATGAACACAATACTCCCACTAGCTTTCAGAATACTTAGAAATTATCTTATTTTAATTTTAAACCAAAACTTGGATTTAATAGTTAAACATAAGAATCATCTCCTAGATGCATGCATATATCCATTCATGGATTCTTGCAATTTGTACATTTTCAAAGATTATGTGAATTCATAAAACTCATTTGTATTACTTATCGTCCTCGCAAAAGCAATCACACAAGAAAGAGTTTTAATATCCAATTGTCATTTTTCATATCAATGAAAATAAGTATGACAATTATAATCATTATATATTTAATGTGCCAAGGAAAGAATATTCAATCACAGTTAATTGCTTAAGTGTGATTAATCTTGTCACAAGTCATGCATTAAACACATGTACAATATTGTCCATATGATTTCTACACAAAGATTTAAACCACTAGGGTTTTCCTTCCTTTTAAGAAACTCATCTTTATTAAGATAAACCAAGTTTCAGAGTTGATTATCTTTATGGACAACATCTTATCATTCATAGTATGAATAATTTACCACAATTCAATATTAGGTAAATGCATCATCATGATTAACAGGTTTACCATGATCCTGCAACTCATATATCTCAGCACATCATTCAATCATCTGAGAATCCTTGCGGATCTATGAATGAGAATTCCATCATCTTGAGGTCTATCAAATTTGTCCTCATCATGATATTTACTAGTGTATTATAGAAGATTATGTGTTTTGTAATTGTAATTTAATCTCTTCAAGATCTAAAAGAAAACTCCCACTTGCTTTTGTAATTTAAAGACTATCTATAAATACTTTAGCAATTAGAACAACACTAAATTGTTTTCTCGTGGGATATTACAAATCACATTAACAGTTCGTAAATCTTGTTCGTTAATAACCTACTCCATAAGTAGTTTTAACAAATCAGAACTTCAATATAAGACTCAATGTGATTCATCACATTCCATACTAAAATGGTGTCTTATTAATCTTCTAGATTTTGAGTTAAGTATATCCAATCAATACTCAATTTTCTAACCTTGATAACTTTTGGAAGAAAAGAAGATATTGTTATCTTGAATCAAACAATATAACAAATGTTTGATTCTTCTAATTGAACATTCCATATACATACAATATTTCATTAGAATTAATATTGTAAGACAATCTAACAATATTTAAGATAAACATATTCCTTTTGGCCTACCTATTTACCAACTAAGTCAACTTAATGGTATAATAGAATATCGAAGCCAATTGCATGTTTTATAACATAAGTAATCTTTGACCAAGTCAAAAGACATACAGATTATAGTATCTTTCTTTATATTATAAGTCTTTAAAAGACTTCATGTTTGTGAGTTTATACAGAAACACATAACCATGTATAATTTAAAGTTATTATGTACACCACACCATGGTTTCAATTAATTAATTTTCAAGTTAATAAACTATTTATGTCATTCCAACAATACACAAATATTTAAAGTAGCATTAGATTACTTTATTTTAATTATGTCATCCTTTGGAGTGTTCAACTTAAGAAACTGCAAATCATCCACTCCCGATCCCACGACAGGTGGTGATTTACCTTGAGATTACAATCTAGCCAAGATCTCACTTAACCTAAAATGTAACTTCAAGTGTTTCTATAATTTGAATGACATAAGACATAAAAGTAGTCTATGCTATAATCTTGACACATGTTCTTTAAGCAAGACAATCTTATTAGAACGTTAATCTCTTACCTTACTTTCAAGATAATCCATTAATCATATTTGTATGTGTTGTTCCTTTGCACACAATAAATACTTCTCCCACTTGTGCATAGAACAACATCATATAGTAGATAAACACCATGACATTTGTTTGTTTATGTGAGCAATATGATAGTGTCATAGATATATAAGCATTACAAGTAGATGTAGGAGCACTTAATTTATCAAGGAAACGTTCATGACTATCCTTGAGAATATGAATGTCTACATTTTTGAACGTAATGTATTATTTCAAGAAAATCTAGAAATAATCTGAGTTATTACCAAGATAATAACTTGTAACTCTCACTGAATTAGACAACGTTACAATAATGTCTTATTCAGTAATACACCATACTCCCCTGGATTTGACACATTAAGTGTTTCATTAACCAGTGAAAATAGCGTGCTATTACGTTGTAACTCCTTTCAAAGACTATTGGTAACAATTACTAAGGTACTAAAAGAGTGTATTCTACTCTGCAAATGATGGATCATCCATCATGCTATTAACTTGAAAAATTGAGCATGCAATTTCTTCCATAATAGGTCTACTATCCTCACAATGGTGTAGCACCTTTAATTGGTCAAAGCAAAACAGCTAGATAAAATCTACCAGTTTGTCTTTTACCAATTTTGCGGTAATTAATCTAGCTTCTAATTTAACAACTCATAAAATGTCAAACATGTTTTCTAGTTGACCAAAATGTCATATAAGAATTCAATCACCAACGGAGGGTAATGAAATATCTTAAGGAAAGCATGGTGTACAATTTTCTTAACTATTAAAGTTGCTATGAGTTATACATTAGAATTTAGATAATTCTAATGTTCCTAACATTCTTTTCTCAATCATGAAAAGGAATAGGATTGAGTCTCACTCTTCTTCCATGGAAAAGAGTTTATGTTTGTCTTTTAGTAAAATTTTCTTGATCAAACATTTGTTTGAAAACAGAACTAGATGAATTTACCAATGCCCAAACCACGTTTACGGTTTAATGTTGCATTAATACAATCAAAAGAATTAACAAAATTCAATTTTTAGTATTTTCGATAATTAAATCTTTCAAGAAAATAAAATACCCTTTGGTCAATATTCATATTAACCATAGTATTTTCCTTGGATTTTGGATCCTCATTATCATAGTTTCACCACATCAGTTGATCTGCTAGTAGTGAAAGTATAGAATAGGTAATCGTTGAAAAACGATAATTGACAAACAAGTTTTCAATTCCAAAATTATGGGATTTACAATTTTGCCAAAACAATTAATGCAAAACGTAAGCATGTTTCATCCCATCTTATGCCTTAAGTCATAGGTCTCACTAACTAACTTAATTAAGTTGTCTAACTTAAAAACTGCAAATCATTAGAAGGGTCTCACACAACAAAATAATTCACCTTGTTATTGTAATCTAGATTAAGGTCTCACATAACTAAATTACAACTTCAAGTGTTTCATATCATTAGATGGCATAAACTTAAATTTAAAGGGTACAATTTTTGACGTGTAATCAAAACTTATGTATAAAGAAGCATATATACAACTTTATAGCATAAAATTTTCGAAAAACTTACATGAGATTTTAATTGCTAAGATTTAATTCTACAAAGTTTTAATCGATGCGTTGAGAAACTTACAACTTTGCACTAAGATGCTTCGTACATAGAATGGTTACACTAGGTAGCTCCAATCGAACTCACAGGGGAGAGGACAGTGGCATAAAGCATAACCTTAGACATCCATTCAGTGCACTGTGCGCACTTCTTAATAACCCCTTATAGTTTGTTCTAGTGGGTGAGCCGTTCTAACCATTTAGTACAGTCGCATCAATCAATTAAAAGTTCAAGAATAATTCTTAGATAACAAATCAGTTTCACCATTATTTAGTCCATTTAATTTTCTATTCATAAAAACCTTTTGCTTACTAACATGTCAAAACAATATATAAACAAAAAGCATTTTAATAAAAATTAAACACACTCAAATAATATAAACATATAACTAAACAATTTAACATATGTAAAAACAATTAGCCACATGCATAATTATTTCGATAAAAGTTAATAAACAATTCTAGTAAATAAATGCATGCATACATTAACTAGGGCTTTCAACTACAAGGTAGATGAGCCACATACATCGACAAGTCGATTGCGTAAGCCAAAGTTAATAATATACCAATTAGCACGTAACGAATTTTTATTAGTTATAATTGAGGTCTTCCCCAATTCAATAATTATCAAATAAATAGAACATGTGTGTATCAACTAAACAATTTATAGCATAACAATACTCCATGGCAAAACATGCATGTTTCACCATGGATTCCGCAATTATCACCCAAGATACGCATATTACATGGCACATAACAATTATTCATTAATAAACCACATAAAATTAGCATGCAATCCTAGGGTTTCTACAAGTTTTACAAAATTAAAACCTAATTAAATAAAATAAGGGTAATCGACCCATAATAAATAAAATTAGGGTTTCGAATTCAAAACCCTAGAAACCATAAAAACAAGCAAATAATCATAAAGATTCCATTTTTATGTGTTTTGATAATTAATTACATCATATTAACGGCTCGTGATGCAACTGTGGGTTTAATACTCATAACAATTATATAAAATCAAATAACATCATCAAAGCATGCAGCGGAAGTAAATAGGAATAATATATGTAAGTAATTAACCGAATAATAAAACGCGTACCTTTTAGCAATTCAAGAATCAAACGGTAATTGAACAAGAACTAAAACCCAAAAACCTAACTTTAGGGTTTATTAAATTCGACCCACACAAAAGTCGACCACCAAGATTACAAGCTCAAGCGTACTTGTCCTTCGTTCTTGTACACACGTACTATTAGCGATTTGATGTGAAAAGCTAGTTCCTTGAATCACAAATAAAACCAAACACTTGTTTCTTGAGGTTGGAAAATCGAAACCATGGGGAGGGGTTGGAACCGATCGGCCAAAGACAAGAGAGGAGAGGAGGAAAAGAAATTAGGTTATTGGTGATCCAGATTAGGAGAATAATGAATACAAGGTTTGTATATATACATTCTCAAAACTTGGTGACCAAGAAATCCCACCTCCTTGGGTTGGGTAGCCCACGACCGGCCAAGCCATCCCAAAGGGATTTCGGATCCTTCTTGTCCACTAATTTCATTCTTAGTCCTCATAGTTTACATTTAACGACCGTTAACTAAACCTCGTTAAATATTTAACTATTGTTATGTTTTATTTCGTGACTAATAATTAATAATAACATTTTATATATTAATTATTAACATCAACTCTCATACGTAATGTGTGCAATCCCGAAGTCTCGAGTTCGAATCCGGACCTACATATATTTAAATATCCATAAAACCTTTCAGTCATAACCAGCTGGTAATTTGTGTAACCATTAATCCTGCTTTTCTTTTACGTCGTTAATTACAGACTATAATTTCCGTTAACGAGTTGTGAACTATTCAGGTTGGATGGGAAACATGTCGTATTTGGAAAGGTGTTTTTTCGTATAGATGTTGTTTACAAGATAGAAGTTGAGGGTACATAAAGCAGATCACCAAAAAGAAAAGTTACAATTGCTGGTAGTGGTGAACTAAAGAAAAAATGAATAAAAATGCTAATAATGTGTACATGAAGAAGAAGAAGAAGTGAGAATAACAAAACTAGTATTGTCGCAAAATATATGAAATGACCGTTAGGCC
>OU343225.1:71651181-71690330 GCA_910596185.1 Chrysanthemum makinoi | reverse complement strand
TATGGGAATGACGGATTTGTACAGGTTCCTTTGCAGAAAGGTTAACTCACTAGAGATTGCACTGGATGAACACAAGAAAGCTACTGCAAAAGTTCACACCAAGATGCTTTTAAAGATGAAAAGATTAGCACATGAGGTTCAGCTTCTCTCCAAGACACCTACAACAGCATCTCCAGTCACTAATTCAATCAAAAGGAAAGCGAAATTCATAGTTTCAAGCACATCAACAGAGAATTCTTCCAAACAGGGGAGGAGTTCTGACATACAAGGAAGAAGAGAATTTGGTCAATGGCAGGGTGGTCAAGACTTTCAAAGCCCTTTCCTAGATGATGAAGATGAAGTTTAGACAACCACACATGCAGAAGAAGTGCTTAGTACTCCTACATGCACTATCAGTACTGTTCCAGTTAGTACTTATAGTGTTGTAGTTAGTACTGATAGCACTATAGTTAGTACTCATGGTGTTCCTCAATCCGTACTATCTCTTATCCTTCAAGTGGCTGCTGAAATACAACAAGCTACAACAACAGAGGCCACCATCACCACTACTACACCACATGGAGACACTGATGAAGAAAGTAGAGAAACACATTGATAACATCAAATAGCCTGAATATTAAGTGTCAATTTCCCCCAATAATGCTTGTAATTTATATCATTTATATGGATTTACGCTTGCTTTCCATTGTTTTCCACTTTCAGGTAAATTACGAGCATTGGAGCTAAAGAGACGCGGAACTGGAGAATTATCTAAAGATTTATCACAATATGTTATTTTGAAGAAGTTACAGCGTAACTCGTCTCTCACATTACTCCGTAACTATTGCATGACTCAGAAAACCAACTTATCATAAGGTTACGGCATAACTCTTCCCAAAAGTTATGACGTAACTACATTAGGTCAAATGAGGTTCCACGCCGCTGATACTTATGCCGTAACTACTGCATCTCTTACGACGTAACCGAGTTTATTGAAGACTACGGCGTAACCACTCATAAGGTTACGCCGTAACCAGCAGATCTAGCGCATTATTCGAAGAAATAGAAGGTTACGGCATAACTCCTATATTGGTTACGCCGTAACCAAGATCTGGCCTATAAATACCCCACGAATTCCAGCATTTCTAATCATTCCATTCCACACACAACACTCTGAGAACGTGGGAAAAAGCTCAAGGCAGGTCTAGAGGAGCATACGAAGCTGTCTCCAAGGGAGAAATGACTCCCCTATGATAAGCATTAGCGTTTTATATTTATTTTACTTTCAATTCATGTATTTCATACCTTTGAATATTGAATTGGTTTGCATGATTAATATGAGCGGCTAAGCACCTCTTTGTGCTGGCCTAGTTATGATTCCTTAATTGTTTTGTTTGCGTTTACTTTACTTCCGTATAATTATTTCAAAGTGTATGCATGCATAGTTTATTCGTAGCCACCCTTGGTTCGGTAGTTTTGAATGGCGATAGAGGCCAATTGCCTAGGAGATATGACCAACTGACCCTAGGTGAGCAGACTGAGATGGGAAGGGTAAGATATGACAAACTGACGACCCTTTCTACTTGGGCGATTTAACCAACTGATCACCTATCGTTTGGATGAACTTAAGAATTAGGAGGTGCGTGTATAAGTTCCTAACGGCCGGGCATTCACTATTATAAATCTAGCATGTAGCGGTACTTAATGACTTGGCTTAGGGACCCGGAACACCAGGCCTATGAGAGGACACCTGACTCTCCTGTGGTGCCATCTTTGCTGATAGGTTAGGCTAATTGACCAAATGCTGTCCTCTCGACTTTGCCCCCCTAAGTAATGGAAGTAAGTAGACGTATGCATAACTAGCTAGGAGGATTAACTAGGTTAGCACCACTCTCCTCTATTGATTTCCCTTTATCCTTTATTTGCTTTTTTTGCTTTATTCTGCATTAGTAGTTTAATTAATTAAATCCGTATCGAAACCATTATTATTCTGTGACACCTAGACTTAGTAATAATCCAACACATATAGCTCTCGGGACGACCTCGGCTTTACCGTTTACTACACTACACACAACCGGGTACACTGCCCGTTAGTGCACTAGGGTAGACCATAGGTATAACAAGACACTATAAATATTAAGACCTGGTCAGTAAAACCTGCATCACACATGCAATTCTGGGACTTCAAAGCTTGAAGAAGTCAGTCCCTATCTCTCCAACCTACAAGAAGCCTCATGTCCTATATCTGAGAAAGAAGACCAAACCAGGAGCAACCAAACCCAAAGAAAAAGGAGTGTCCATCAGAGAAGGAGGTGTTCCACCATCCCCAACTCAGACAGTTCCTAAGATTGATCCTAAGGTTAAAGGCAAAGGGATACTTGAAGAAGAACCTAAGAAGAAGAAGAAGTTAACCAGGGCTGAAATAGAAAGATTGAATGAAGAACCTGCAAGGAAGTTGGAAGTTGAATGGAATGAGCAAGAATTGCAAAGGGAGGCTGTTGAGAAAGAAAAGAAAAAGATGGCTAAAATTGAAGAAGATTGGCAAACATGGGATGACATGAGTGCCAAAGTTGAAGCCACTCAAGAGGTGCAACAGAAGCTGCAACAAGATCAAGGAAAAAGTATTAATGAAGCAGCTCAGATGTTCAGTGAAATATTGGCTAGAAGACAGAGCCAATTCAGACAGCAAAGGGAAGTGGAAAAGGCTTCAAAACCTCCCAACAAGAGTCAACAAAAGATGTACCTGTGCAAATACATTAAGTGTCAAGGTAAAGATAAAAGGACATTGAAGCAGCTCAACCAACTGGCATGGGAAACACTTCAAAAGCTTGCTGACAAAACTCAAAGAAGCATACTCAACTTTAGGTCTATGTCAGATGCTGATTTCACCAGAAGTTTACAACCAATTGATCCCATTACAAGTTTCAAAATACCATCTGAAGAAGGAGGTTCCTCATCCGCACCTTTCAAACAGAAAGCAACTGAATATGAAGGTGGACTTACTGAAGAGGAACTAAATCAGATGATGTTGATTGAGTCTCTAGAAGATGCCTTATACTTAGAACCCATCAACACTAGGTATCCAATACTTAGCTGGGATATCTACACTGAAGATGGAAAAAGACATTCGCAGATTCACAAAGCAGGTGGAAGGACAAGTGCCTACTTGTATCTGATAGATCTGTTTGCTTCTATTGACAGGGATGATTTGCTCAAGTTATGGGAATTGGTCAAGAACAGGTTCAAGAATAGAGATCCAGATAATGACAAGGATCTAAAATTACTTTTTGAGTTGCAGAATATATTTGAACCTGATCCAGCTGGAGAACAATGGAAGTATCAAACTAGTGAGGAAGAACTGTCTTGGACATTGCTTGATTCATGTGGACTACACTTGGTTACTACACGCAACGGGACAGACATCTACATGCTGGTTGAAAGAACTTACCCTCTTGCCCTAGGAACACTTCTGGAAATGCTTACAGCAGGGCTAAAGATGAGAAATGCAGTTGAGATGGCTAAGGAGTTGCTAATAAAGATTTTTGATCAGGCTGGAAGACCTAGCAGAAAGTGATGTTTGGAAGAATCCTCAATGACTGAAGAAAACTTGTGATTCGGAAACCCAATCACAAGTTTAGGGGAGGATTGCTGGGAATATGTTTTTTTGGGAGTTAATACTTATTTTAGTACAGTTAGTACTGATAGTGTTAAATGGTAAGTATTAACTAGTTAGTACTGATAGTGAGAAAGTTAGTACTGGTAGCTTTAAGTTTGTACTGATGTAAGTATGAAATGTCGTGTAAGAGTTGTAATAGCATATCTTCTATTCCAATAGAAGATATGATATACTTAGTCCATAGTTATCTCTGTAAGGGATCTCCTTAGCGTATAAAAGGAGATCCAAGCTAGGTTAAACATACATCTTACTTTCTAGCCGTCTAAAGTAGAGCTTCAAGGTTGTAAACCCTAGTACTAGGAGAGTACTCGTATTATTGCTTAATAATATTGAAGCTGTTGGTGTTATACTTTGTTTACATTGTCTTTGCATTAAATCTTCTAAGTGCATACAAGTAGATTCCGTATACTTGTGTGTATTTACAACAAAGTTTCTCATTGTTGTTTTGGAACCATCCAAGGCAACTAATACGTTTGCAAGCAAAATGTTCTAGATCCAAGGTTTGGGACTTCACACAAACACTAGTTGTTGTACATATGTATTACTAAATCATAAAATCACCTATACTTGTTTTAGTGTTTTATGTGAAAACGTAAGTGTGTTAGAAAACTATTGGCTCAAACCATTTACGTATTTTATTTGTTTTGTTAAAATGATTTTACGTTTGTTATCGGCAAAACATTAGAAAATCATAAAATATAAATAAATGTTTTTGCGGCTTATTTGTCTTAACAATCTCCCCCCTTTTTGTTGATGACAAAACATAAAATTATTTTAAGGAAAAACTAAAATTCATAAAAATTCGAATTGGAGTTTTTACTCTTTTCTCCCCCTTTTTGTCGAAATAAAAAGAGCGTCGAAAAGAAACTAACACAATGTTTTAAGAAAAACATGTAAAAGAAAGAAAAAAAATATAGAGAGCAAGTGACGGAAGAGTTCTCGTCTTAAATTCCCCTTGACGAGTCCATCCCTTTGTGAGGGCGTCAAGTAAATAAAAACTACTAAGCTAATGCATTGCAACTATGTTTGCAAATGGTTTCGTCTTAGTGACGATAATGCTCCCCTTGATGATTGCAACTTTGCAAGGGGACGTAACGAATGTAACCAATATGAGGATCATATTGCAAATGGTTTTGCAATGTATGGTTTGACACAAAGCTCCCCCTGCTTAGGGTGTCAAAGTCTTCATGTGTATTTAGAAAATCTACAAAACAAAGATTAGATAACAAGTATATAGTGCATAATTTCCTGCAAATAAGACTCAAGTTAGTAGAAAATTGGTCTTCTATTGCACGGATCCCACGGTTCCTTCCTTAGAGGGATCCATCTAGGCAAATCTCAGGGATCCGTCTATCTGATGACAGAATTTTAGCAATTGTGATTTAACAAAATAATGTTAACATCAAAATGAGATATGTATTCAACCAAACAAACATGTAATCAAAGCAATATGGCATATAAACTATCATTCAATAAAACATAAGAGATGATCTACAAATCTCTAAAAACTAAGAGAATGATTTAGCCATGTAACACATATTCTACCAATACTAATAAGTGACCAAAACATAAGAAGCAACAATGTGCTTGGGTCTAAGGATGAGTAGACTTGTTGATTTGGTCCAATCTTTCAAGAATATGATTAAGCATGAGATGGGATTCCTAAACAATCTAAGTTAAGTTTGAGACTAGGACACCATTTTAATCCTTAGGCTCATGGTTGTTTGTGTTTGTTGACCTCATCGAAATGTTCGAGGTGATAAAACATGAAACGTTGCTCCTCACATAGTTCATGTATCAACCCTTCAACATGTTGACAATGATAGCAATCCTTGTGATGGTTTTGAAAAGATGGTGGTAGAGATGGAGTGACTTGATGTGGAGGTTCAAGTGAAGAGGGTTGAGGATCCTCAAATAAAGGAGGGATTGGTGGAGGCACATTAATTTGTGGCTCAACAAGGGTTGATGGTGGAGGTAGGGAAGTGTCAACTTCTATGTGATCAGATGGTTGACTTTCATGTCTCCTCATAATCCAAAATAGACCATTAGAGGAAAATGGAGAAATGGACATCGGTGCAAGTGTAGATTCAACACCTTGATTTTGTTGTACAATCTTCTCTAGTGAAGAGTGTTTCAGTAAAGGTGGAGGATGAGATGGCCTAGGTGGTAAGTACTCTACGTTGTAGGAATCTGGAGATGATTATGAGGTGGTAAATGATATGGCTCTAGGCACCAATGATGTTGGTTGGGTTGAAAAGGGTGTGTTTGGTTTAGTAGGAATTGTAGAGTTTGGTGATGATATTTTTGTGGGAATAATCCTCTTGGGGATTGGTTTGATTGGTTGAGTTGGTTGAGAAGAAATCCTAGCATTTGTGGGTTTAACCGGAGATGATTCGGTTGAGGAAATTTTGTGTACAACACGAGCAAGTTTCTTGGGTGGTTCTTGGGTGGATGAGTTAGCACTAGGAGCTTTCCTCATGATGAAATGACTAACGAAAATGTTTCTAATTTCTTACAATTATGTTGTGTTTGATGACTAAGAGATTCTAAGAAGATGACTTATAAAGGAAAGGATTTGGCAAGTGCATTCAAGACTTAAGCCACTAAGATCCTTTGAAATGTGATGATTAGCATGCACAAGAGTCAACTTCAGAGTTGTACTGATCTAGGGACTCAATTAAGATGAGGTGGAGTATTCAAGTTAGCAAGGTGAGCTTGAAATGATTGTTTAAGCTAGACTTGACATGAATCTGTCACCCGGATCCCATGGTTCCCTCCTTTGAGGGATCCGTCTAGGCTAATCCTAGGGATCCGGCTATCAGCAGTAAAGAAAAAGAAAAGATGCTGTTTGTGAAGTCTAGCACCTATACTTCCTTGAGTGTTTTAGTGTTCCTAAATATCTTAAATGAAAGAGTACTTAAATGATCAAGGGCAATGAGTGATGTAGCTAATGATTGCCTTTTATGGAAGAAATATGAGACTTTATGATGACCAATGGGTGTTCAAGGATGACACTAGGAATTTTGATGGTGTCAAGTCATAATAAATGATTCTAGAGATCAGATGTAAACTTGAGATAAAATTAAAAAAAATCCTTAAAAAATAAAAGAATTGAAAAAACTAGTTTTTGATCCATTTTGAGATAAGGATGACTAGAAACAATTTCCTAAAATTGATAAAGATATTCACCTAAGTGGTTTGAGATGTGAGAAACAATGTGTGAGTATTGAAGCAGAAATATGGTGTGTTTTGATGAGTTGATAAATCAAAAGCACTTTAAATTAGATCCTAGGTTAGCTATGGGTGAGTGTGAGGCTTTCTAGTGCTTGAAGAAGACTTAGGTGGTTCTAAGGTCTTATGTTTAGCTAGTGTGAAGTGATCTAGTGAGCTATTTTGATGTATAGGAATATGTACTGCTCATATGTTGTCACGAATCCCACTGTTCCCTCAAAGGAGGGATCCGTCTAGTATAATCTTAGGGATCCGGCAACTGCAGATCAGAAACATCACAGAAAGAAATGCAAATTTTGCACTATGCAATATACACTTAATTTCTATTAAACTCTACTCCAAAGAACAGCAACATAAGCATGATAACACATAAATCATATCATAGAAAAGAGTAGTAAACACAAACTAGTGTGTTAAAACAAAACATAAGCATTCATACATAAGCCAAATGTCTAAAAAGAAGCATAATCCTAATGTCTGTTTCGTCAATCCTTTCTTTTCCTCTTTCCCGACTTCGTGACGTAGTTAGCTAGGTTTTGGATCATACCCTTTAGTTGTTTGAATTCCGCGGTCTCGTTTGGAAGAGTTGGAAGCTGTTGATAGTAGTCAAAGGGGTCCAAGTCGATGTTAGCTTCGGGGTTGACATTTACTTCTTCTTCTTCGTCCGAGGAGTCCGGGAGAGCCATAGGTTTCCTTCTATTGACCATGAACCATTTAGAGGGTTGTTTGGTAAGAGGTACCATGACGTGATCGGAAAGGAAATGATCATCGTTGATAGGATATGGTTGCAATGCACTAATATACTTACGAAGTCGTATTAGGAGCATACCATACAGAAGTACCATGTTGGCAACCTTAAATACCCCGGCCACTCTCTTCACCATGTAATAGGCGAGATTAAATGGCTTTTGGTGAATAAGGCAATAGATCATTTGTACGAGACATGCATTTTGGATGGTATTTGCTACCGACCAAGCTAATGACATTTTCCCTAAGAATTTCTTTCCATTTTCTAAAAATAGGGTGCATTTCGAAGAGTTCCATTTGAAAGGGATCACGGTGAATGAGCTCTTTTTTTCGGTTGAGACGGGATTGGTCGTCTCTAACTTTGAAAATAGTGTCTCGAACGGTTCCAGTTCATCAAGAGGAGTATGGTATATTGGTTTGGAATCAAGAGCAAAAGATTGAGTGGATATTGCCCAATCTTGAGAGTACATACAAATTCCTTCACAAGGAATGCGAAGGATTTGAGCAAATGTGTTGAGAGGTAGAGTGAAGTTTCATTTATTGATGATGAAGGCGATTGAAATGTTATCATCGGTGTTTCGAATGATCCTAACGCTTTTGTAGAATTCAAAGATGAAAACCGGACAAATTTGTTCATGAATATCAGGAAGACAATCAAAGTTGATTGCCGAGAAGACTTGATGAATGTTGGTATTTTCAAGGAAACATTCCTTGACCACACGACCTTCGTGGATAATTCGTTTTTCAAGTCTTTTGAAGACTTTGCGATCGGTTTTTGACAAGCCCTCTTTACGATAGTATTGGGTGAGGTAATGGACGGTATCATGGTGGTCTTGTTGGGTAGCTTTAGGCATGGCTGGTCCTAGAAAAACAAATATTCCAATTAAGTAAAATTTTTTGAGATGGTTTTATGTTTTTGATTTGTATTAACAATGTTGTAAGCATAATGTAATCTTAGTTATGTGAAAACCCTTTATAGTGATCAATTTTGGAAACCCTAATTTTATCAATTGATTAAGAAAAATTGAGAAACCATAAACCCTAGGATGAGGATGATGAAAATTAGAACATGTTAGTGTAATTACTTACAATGATGTTCTAGAGATGGATGCTTGAGGATAATGGAGATGAAACCAGCTCTTGGGTCATTTTTGTGTTTTGTAAGGAGAGGGAAAATGAGAAGGGTTGATTTTGAAAGGCGTATAGCTGGTTTCTGTCCCACGGTTCCCCCGGATCCTTTGTATAAGGGATCCGGCTAGTACAACTAGAGGGATCCGGCTATTGTAGACAGAAAAAGAGTGTTTGGCATTATTTTTGTAATAAGTTATAGAATAGCTTATGGAACAAAAATAGTTTTGGGGTTTCTAATTAAAAAAGATGTTTGGTCAACGGGATTTGATAGTTTAATTATCAGGGATCCATTTGTGACAACGGCGTTAGTTTGACGAGATCAAGAGGAATACTATTCCCAGTGATGAGTAAGTCGAGAAAATGGCGAAAAGAGACTTTCAAGAGACTAGCAATTATTAATGTCTAAAATAAAGAATGGTATCAGCATATTCATGTAGATGTAAGCTAGCTAATGAAAAGTGAACGTACCTTTATGCTCTTGGTATGGTTTCAGGAGACCATAACATCGAAAAAATTCATGAGCTTTTGAAGTAATCAGTTGTACTTAGAATAAGTAGATTGCGATTTGTTTTAGGTTCTTCCTTGAAGGTTGACTTTATTATTCTTAGAGTGAAAATGAAGACTGTGGAGAGATCTTAGCATGAAGATTTCTTGAAAAAAAATGATAGAATAACCTAACAATATCCAACATAGGAGAAAATTATTTTAAAAGATTTCCTTCTTTGTAGTTTTCAAACATACATGGATCGTATCAAGTTTTTAAAGTACAACATACTCTAAGAAACTTGGTAACGAAGCTCTGATACTAATTATGGAAAACTAGAAGGGGGTTGAATAGTTTACCAATTAAAACTATGTTTTAAAATATTTAGATTGACTTATGTCAATCTATTTAGATGTGTATGTTGGAAATTGAGAGATAGATATATAAAAGTGTAATGAAAGATGATTGTACAATAATTCGTACGAACAGGCCTTCAATGGTGATCGAAGGGTATGAGGGGTGATATGCTTGCTCCAAACTTGTAGCCAATCTGCAATAAGAAATAGTAGACACTTCGTCAAGTGATTCCGCAGGGGTTGGGCCCTGCGAACCACCTCCGGCGTGAGAGTAAGTATGTGATATGTGTTGTAAATAATATGGAGTATGTGAAATAATGTGTTGAGTGAACATACCATTTAAATGACTCGTCCAACCTATTTATAGGTGAAGAAATAAGCTTGGAGAGCGTTAGCACATGTTTAGGAGATCATGGGGGCGTCCCCTGATTTGTGGTAACCGCTAGGGCTTCATCCCCACTATCTCTACCTTGGCGGGGAAGCTAAAGAAATAGTGAGAACGTGGGGGAAGACCAAGTCAAGGTTCTCCTTTGTCTAGGTGCCTTCAAGAGAAGACTCCAAAGGGCATAGGCCTTCGGCTGGCGAATTCCCAACTGGTAACCATATCAATGATGAATGGTTTTACGCCACCAGTGACTTATGAAGAAAGACTTGGGTCTTCGTAATGCAAATTCGACTGAGGCCGAATGGGGGTCCTTCGACCTGATCGGAGGGTACGTCATCAAGTCCCCCAGTCGAAAGTGATATGTACGAACAAGAAATATTGCTTACGACTCAGAAATAGAAATGAAACCTCCCCTTTGTCACAAAAAAAAAACGAAGATGAAAAGGCTAGCAAATATTGATCGTAATTAATGCTTGTATTTATCCTAACTACCCCTTTCCTTGGTAAAATAAAACGCCATTTCAAAATTTAAAAAGGGTTTGAAATCCGAAGGTAAGGGGATAACTGAGGGCACGTGTAGGGTCGAGATTGAACACATGTGAGGGTATTTAAAGTTAAAAACAGTAAAACCCTAACACCATTTTATCTCACGCCCAATTTTTCACCTACTAAATCCTCTTCCGATCAAGCCTTCAAAAAAATAGGTAAAATATTCCTTCATATCTGCTACATTTCTAATACTTTTTAATCGGTTTAGAAGGATCTTGTCTACAAATAAGAAATTTGAAATCAAACAACAAGGTTGTACCTTGACTAGGGAAGAGCTCAAAGCATTCCTCACCGATTATCTAATTCCCAAAGGGCATAAAATCATGTTACCTTGTAAAAATCAAGGTATTTTTGATGCCCCAGAAAACTATGTAGGCTTATACACCCATGCATTCACCACCTCCAACCTTAGGATACCCTTGCACCCTTTGATCTTAGAACTCCTCCAGTACTATGAAGTACACATATCCAGGTTTAACCCGTTTGGCTTAGCCAAGCTTACGACATATATTGTGATGTGTAAAGCTTATGGGTTTGAACCATCATTAACTGTGCTTAGAGGTTTTCTGAACTTATACCCTGGAGGAGATTGGTTGACATTGGCTAAGAGGGGTGAAAGGGATGTGCCCATTCTCATAGATAGGCCGTTTACAAACATCAGGAACTGGTAAGGAAAGTTCTTTTACATCCAAAACACCATTATCCCTCCAAATTTTCCTGCATTGTTAAACCCAGAGTTTCAATATGATGAAAAAAGGTTCAATGATCCCTTGCCCTATACTCTGAGGAGGAATCCTTTGTATCAGCGTTTGGCTCATCATCCAACTGATTTCCAAACATTCACTGAGCCAATTCTTTTCATGGCTGGTCTTGCTGAAAGATGGGAGGGATCTCCTTTGGTACCTGAGATTATTTGTGATGGAGAAAGTATGTATTTTTTTAATTAAAATAAGAGATAAAAACTTATCTTTCTGATATTCATCTTATTTGCTCCTTTGTGCAGAAATGTCATTCAGAAACTTTGTGGTTGCTGGTGGTGCGAATGAGGTCAGCTTTATTCCGAAGGATCCCCAGGAGATGAGCTATGGTGTGGGCTCTCCTTCAGTGTCGGTAAACAACAATGATGTGGATGCTCAGCCCATCGAACCTGTTTCCTCTACTCCTCCTTCAAAGGAACCCATAGATGTGGAAGACCAGCTTGTGAAGAATGTTGCAGACTCTGATGAACCAGTCTCAGAAGGACAGTTGGCCATCGTAGGACCCTCCGGCATCGGTGAGAGAGTCCGAAGCAGGAAAGGTATCAGTGCAAAAGCTGCTAAGTCTGCATCGAAGAGGAAGCTTATCCTGCCTACTCCTCCCTCTCGAACTACCCAGCAAAAGAGTGCCCAGGGTAAGGTTGTGGTGTTTCCAGTCATCGAAGGGCCCAGCGCAAATGATATCCATGGTAAGGTTACTTTCCTGTTACAAAGAATGAGATACAAGTAATAATATATTAACAAGTTTACATATGTTGCAGGACTTCCTGATATGAAGGAGATTTCCTCTCCCTTAGCTTGTCATCTGCTTGTGGAGAGTGTAACCCTACCCAGCTGGAAGGGGTGATGGACAACATGTCCATGGAAAGGCTCTGCAATCTTCATGATAAGAGTTATGTCAGACAATGCATGCTGGACAACCAGCTCAATACCAAGACAAGGGAGCTGCTCCGTGCTGTCACCAAGGCTCGAGAAGAAATGGATGTCATGCTTTCCAGGAAGAGAATAGGGATAAGAAGTATGCAGACCTAGAGAAAAAATGTGAAGATGCACTGGAGGACTTTGACAAGAACCCTTTGGTGCAAGATCTCAGAGCTGATGTGGAAAAGCTCAAAAGACAACTGGCAGCAAGCGAAGCTGAATACATCAGGCTAACTCTCGAAGGATCAAAGGTCGTAGGCTACAAAGAGCATATATCCGTTCTTTCGTCCAAGTGTGGAGGCCTTGAAGAAGAGAGAGCTGAGCTGTTGGACCAGGAGATCAAGCTCAGGGAGAAGGTAGATGGGTTAAACCTTCAGTTAAAGATGCTTAAAAAGGATAGGGTGGACTTGGTAACCAAGGTCATCCCCTACATCAGCATGGAACTTTACCATAGTAATGATGTGGGGATTGCAATTGGGAACCTGGTGAATGCAGCCATATTTCATGGCAAGTGTACCACCTTGAAGGAGATAGCTGCGACAGAGGAACCGGTGAAGTTGGAAAAAGTTCCATACTACAGGGCAACTCATGTGAAGGAGTATGATGATGCAGGCAATGCCTTAACCGCTTCGGAGTTTCCTTTCCTTGCCAAAATGTCGAAGGACCTAGCGGCCTCTATTGAGGACCTGCTGGCCAAGAAGCCAAGGAAAGTCCAGCCTCCATCCCCTTCGAAGAAGACTCCATCTCCCAAGGTTACATCCCCAGGTTCAGCTAATCCGACCCATTCTAAATTTTGATGAAGGCTACCATGTGGTAGTAATTTGATCCCCAAGGTGGTATGTACCCTGTTTTAAAACAATTTGTCTGTGTCCCTTTTCAAGCTATATGCCTGATGAAACAATTAACATTTGGTGTTTGTGGTATAGGCTTCGGCCTAAGACAATGCTTTGTTTGCTTGGATCGTTAAGGCTACGGCCTGTTTAGACTAGTTACACTAGTCATTAATTAATATCTACATCAAAGCCACTAGGGCTTGTATTTTGCCATGTGTGATTCTTCTCTTTATATTTTACTTGTGCGTAAAAAAATTTTACAACCTAAGGCGTATGGTAGATGCATAGCCTCATTGTGTGTAATTACTTCACCAAGAATATAGCAATCGTATAATTTGACTGCTCACAGAGGGTTTTGACCCACTCCATCTTGATCCTTTGGGCAGCGAAAGGCGTAAAATACCTTAAGGCCATATAGGAAAGTTAATGTGAAGTTGAGATGGATGTTATGCATATGAGCGAGACATGTTGTTAGTCTTTGTACATGCCTTCGACATTGAAACTTATAAAAGCGACTTGGTGGACAAATCTTTGTTGTATTGAACGAAACAACAGATTTGAGGGAAATGCGTTATATCAGTAAGTAGGTAGGGAGGATTACATCATTTTAAGAAATGAATATTAGACGCCTACCATTAATGCTTCTTTCCCCAAGTGAGAAGAATTCAAATACATTGATTTAAAGCAAAGTAAAAAATGTCCGTGGACATTGTAAGTTTCATACGTAGACCTTACAAAGGGTAGTGACATTCCAAGTTCTATCAATAGCGTCGCCATCTAAGGTTTCCAGCTTGTAGGCTTCGTTGCCATATGCTTCCTTAAAAACGTAGGACCCTTCCCATGTAGGCCCTAGTTTACCCTGGTACTCAGCTTTACTTGCGCTGTTGAGTCAGAGGACATATTCCCCTGGCTTGAAGGTCGAAAGCCGAACCCGGCTGTTGTAGTACCTTTCAATCTTTTGCTTATGGATAGCCTCCCTGATTGAGGCTATTTCCCTTCGTCCTTCGAGTAGGTCTAGGTTGCTACGGAGTCTTTCTTCGTTGTCTGCTGCTTCGAAGTTCATGAACCTTTCTGTTTCGACACTTACTTCCGAAGGGATGACAGCTTCCGTGCCATATGTCAAGCTAAAAGCCATTTCCCGATGGCTTGACATTGTGTATGTTTTGTGAGCCCAAAGTACTTGAGGTAGTTCATCTACCCAACCGTGGTGACTGTATCCCAGCCTTCGTTCTATGCCTTGGATGATGTCCCAGTTAGTAACTTCCACTTGTCCATTACCTTGAGGATGGTAGACGGAAGTGAAAGATTCTTTTATA
Source organism: Chrysanthemum makinoi (assembly GCA_910596185.1). NCBI lineage: Eukaryota > Viridiplantae > Streptophyta > Magnoliopsida > Asterales > Asteraceae > Chrysanthemum > Chrysanthemum makinoi. The sequence goes on along the minus strand of OU343225.1, from coordinate 71,675,967 downwards.
TTCAGACCTTTTCAAAACACTGGAAATACCCCTTCGGCAAACTGCTTCCCATTATCTGAGATGATGATGTGGGGTACTCCGAACCGGCAGATGATGTGTTCCCATACAAACTTTTCCATTTTCCTTCCTGTGATGGATGCCAAAGGCTTAGCTTCCACCCATTTCGTGAAGTAGTCGATGGCTACGACCAAGAACTTTACTCCTCCTGGAGCAATTGGTAGAGGGCCTACGATATCTATTCCCCATTGGCTGAAAGTCCATGCGGACGTCACAGATGTCATATCTTATTTTGGTAGCCTCGGTACCCTTGAGTGAACTTGACAAGCTTCACACTTCTGGATGATTTCTACTGCGTCCCTGTGCATCGAAGGCCAATAATATCCGATCCTCATGATTTTAGAAACAACAGAGCGAGGTCCTACGTGAAGCCCGTAGGATCCTTCGTGCACTTCTTGAATGATGTTGGTGGCTTGCCTAGGTCCCACACAATGAAGCCATGGAGACAAAAATGACCTTCGGTATAGGTAGTTCCCCATGATTCTGTACTGTGTTGCTTTGATGCGGACCTTTCGAGCTAGTTTCTGATCCTCCGACAGTATACCACTTATCAGATATTCTCTTATTGGAGTCATCCAATTTGAGTCTTCCTCCAGTATTACGTCAGACACCTCCTTTCGGACGATGGACCTGTCTGCCAACACTTCGACCAGAACCTCCTTAGTTAAATGAGCAAATGCCATTGATGCCAGTTTGCTAAGTGCATCCGCTTTCTTGTTTTGGTTTCTTCGAACATGCTCTATGTTGTAGGATGTAAACCCTTGGAGCATCTCCTTGGCCTTATCCAAGTATTGCTTGATCACAGGTTGTCTCGCTTCGTAAGAGCCTTTTATCTGATTAGCCACCAGTTGTGAGTCAACAAAAATAGCCAAGTCTTCTACCTCAATGTCCTTAGCTAGTCGGAGGCCTGCTAACAAGGCTTCGTACTCTGCTTCATCGTTAGTAGCATCGAATTCAAAACTGAGTGCATAAGTATACTCCTTCCCTTCGAGATCAACAAGCATTAAACCTGCGCCAGAACGGTCGGAGCTGGAGGCTCCATCAGTTTAAAGTTTCCACCCTTCGACCGTCTTAACAGGCTTCTTTTCAGCAACTTTTGTGTCCTGCTATGGCTCGGAGGGTGTTTCTGCTAAGAAGTCTCCCAAAATTTGCCCTTTGACCGAGTTTCTACCTTTGTATTCAATTTCATGCTCTCCTAACTCGATAGCCCACTTAGCTATCCGTCCAGATTTCTCCGGCTTTGAAAGTATCTACTTAATAGGCTTGTCAGTAAGTACGGTTATGGGATGAGCTTGGAAGTACCTTCGAAGGCGCCTCGCAGCATGGACCAAAGCTAAGATTAGCTTTTCTAACGCTGGATAATTTAGCTCAGCTCCCTGTAGACCCTGATAACGAAGTAGATATCCCTTTCTGCCAATAACACAGCACTGATGCTTTCGAAGGAGGCTACGATGTACATAAAAAACACTTCGCCTTTGATTGGGGCAGTAAGTGTAGGTAGAATAGCCATGAACTCCTTGAGCTTTTGGAAGGAAGATTCTGCATCTATACTCCACTGAAATGTCTTTTTATCTGTGCATCCTTTGAGTGTCTTGAAAAATGGCAAAGATCTATCTGCACCCTTCGATAATAATCTGCTGAGGGCTGCTAGCTTTCCGTTCAGACTTTGCACTTCCTTTAGGGACTTATGAGGCTGCAAATCCGTGATGGCCTTAGCCTTCGAAGGATTGGCCTTAATACCTTGCTTGGTGATCAGATGTCCCAAAAATTGTCCTTCTTCCACACCGAAGGAACATTTCTTGGGGTTTAACTTCATGTTGATGGCGCGAAGCTGGTCGAAGGTTTCCTTAATATCGGAGAGCATATCCTCCTCCGTTCTACTCTTGATAACCATACCGTCTACGTACGCTTCGAGATTCCTACCGATCTGCTTGTGGAAGGCTTTGTCCACTAAACGTTGGTAGGTAGCACCTGCATTTTTCAAACCAAAAGGCATCTTTTTGTAACAATAAACGCCTTTTCCTGTAAAAAAAGGTTGTCTTTTCTTCGTCCTCTTCAGCCATTTGTATCTGATGGTAACCCTTGTAAGCGTCCAGAAAACATTTCAGCCGAAACCCTAACAAGGATTCTACTTTCCAATCTATTTCTGGCAGAGGATAACAGTCCTTCGGATAGGCTTTGTTGATATCTGTGAAGTCTACGCACATCCGCAACCCTCCGTCATGCTTCTTGACCATCACCGGGTTGGCTACCAAGGTTTGATACTTCACCTCCCTGAGTATGCCTGCTGCTACGAGCTCATCTACTTCTTTGCATGCTGCGGCATTTCTTTTAGGTGCCAGGCTTCGACGCTTTTGCTTGATAGGTTCAATGTGTTTGAACTTATTAAGCTTGTGTTCAGTGCCGAAGGGCTTTCCGTCTATGGTGAGGGTTCTGGGGACTCCCGTCATGTCAGAGTAGGTCCATGCGAAGACATCTGCATTTGCCCGTAGTACCTTTTCTAATTCAGCTTTAAAAGAGGTAGAGAGCTGCTTTCCAATTACCACCGTCTGATCAGGGTAAAGATCGTTTCCTACAATACGTTCTTTGGCATCAGTACAGCTGAGAACGTCTTTCGGAGGCTCTTCCAAGACATGTTTGACCCTTTTGCGTACTTCCATAGGCTTCTTCATGTTGTAGCTGGAGAAAACCGTTCCAATACCGAAAGGTGTTTGGAATTTGACCGCGGCATATATAGTGGAGACAACGACGCCCATCTTCTGCATTGTTGTTCTCCCTATCAACAGGTTATAGGGAGATTTAGACCTTACAATCGCGAAAACCAGAGTTTCTGTTCTTTTTAGCCTTCCTTCTCCAATCGTAACCTCTAGAGGGACTTCTCCCAAGGGCCATGAGTGTTCCCCTGAGAACCCTACCAAGGGTACCTTCAAATCTACTCTCTTCGACCTTATCGAAGGCTTGAGCTTTAGGAAGCAATGTTCGTAGATCACTTCGCAAGAGCTACCACAGTCTAGGTTGGCTCTGTTTACTTCTCTGTTGGAGATCAAGACTTTGATGACCACGGGGTCACTTGAGAGAACTTTGCATGTGATCGAAGGAAAGGTAACATCTCCTACTCCGCATAATGCTTCCTCTGCTGCTTTCCTTTTTAAACCAGAATCATCCCTGTATACCATGAGGATGGGTGCTTCGACAGGTGTGGTATCTTTCCCCAACTGTGTGTCGAAGACCTTTTCTTTACCTTTCTTTATGCCCTTCACCAAATGTCCCAATTGGCCGGACTTCACGGCCTCTTCTATCTGTTTCTTGAGCTCTCTGCAATTGTTGGTGTCGTGTTCGTAATCGTCATGGAAATAGCAGTATTTGGAAGTATCCCTGGTCCTTCCGCTACTTGCCAAACGAGGAGGAGGATCAAAGGCTTCCGCAGCCTTTTCCGTAGCAAGTATCTCCCTTGGAGATTTGGACAGATTAGTCAAGAGCCTGTGGTTGATGTTTTTGTGGTAAGGCGTAAACCTGTCCCTGCCTTTGTGTCTGTTCTTTGACCCTTCCCACGAAGGATGCTTTGGGGCTTTGCTGTGACTTTCTTTATTTTTTACCGGAGCCCCGTTGTAGACACTTCTTTGGCTTCGATCCAGGTGTAAGCCTTCTCCACTAAGCCCTTATAGGTTGCAGGAAGGTCAGTGGAGAGGAATTCAACCAAACTCCTGTTTCGTAGGCCATGCACGAAACATGAGATGCGTTGGTCTTCGTGTAAGCCCATTATCTGTAAGGTGTCATCGGTATATCTGGTAATGAAAGCCTTGGTGCTCTTGTTCTCCTTCTGCTTGATGTTGTGCACTGTTAGGTGCGTTCTTGTGAACTTTTTTTGTTGACTGAAATGTGATTTGAACTTGGCCTTGAGATCATCCAAATTCACAATGCTACCTGGTTTTTGCCCGTTCCACCATATACGAGCAGAGTCTCGTAGGGTATATGTAACCATGTGGCAAGCAACGGGCATGACCCACTTCTGCATTCTGATAGCCCCTTCAAACAGATGTCAAAAGTTATCTGGGTCCCCCTTCCCATCATAAGTACCAATATGTGCGGGCATTTTCAACCCATCGGGCAAAGGGTAGTCTTCTATCCATCTTACGAAGAGTGTTGTGGAACCCATGGGCTCCGAATAAAGGCAGTTACAAGGTGGCATGTAGGTTGGGGCAGCATTGTACGGGTTATGATTTGGAGGCATTCTAACAGGGTTTTGGTTAACATATTGAGGGTAAGCAATAGGTATATAAGGTGGGTGACTTCTGACAGGGTACGAAGGGTATACTATAGGTTACCCGTAGGGCATGCTTCCATACGGTTGAGTAAAACTATGGTTGCTAGCCTGCCCATTAGGTGGGGGATAGACCCCTTGAGGGTAAGATTGAGCCTGAAAAGGAGGTTACCTACCATGAGGAGGAAGATTTCCTCCCCCATTCATTTGAGATGGATTGCCTTCTACACCGGATGCGTGAGAAGGCTGCAGCGGAACCCCTACCTCATTTCTCCCTAGATGGGCCGCCAACAGTGGTGGCAAGTTAACCTTCGATGACTCCTTCCATTGGAGCCTTCCATTGTCCCTTCCCTTCTCGTCGGAGCCCTCTACGGAACATCTTCAAAACCAACCGACCTTCCACTCGGCCTTCGACTGCTCAGAGACCCGATCCTCAGCACTGAGCGTGTAGCCCCAGGAGCCAAGGGCCTAGCCTTCATTTCCAACTCTTTATCATACTCATCGCTTGAGTATTCCAACTCCCTTCGCATCTCCACATTCCGAGCTTGCCTCCTTCGATCCCTCAGTAAAGATTGTCAAGGTTGAAAAACCCAGAGGGGGTGTATCCTCTGTTCCTTGATTCATGCCGTAAAACTAGTGAGCGTGATTGACTGGGTGTAAGTTTGGAATAACGAGACTAATAGTAGCAGGTCCCACAGATGGCGCCACTGATTGTACAATAATTCATACGACCAGGCCTTCGATGGTGATCGAAGGGTATGAGGGGTGATATGCTTGCGCCAAACTTGTAGCCAATCTGCAATAAGAAATAGTAGACACTTCGCTAAGTGATTGCGCAGGGGTTGGGCCTTGCGAACCACCTTCGACGTGAGAGTAAGTATGTGATATGTGTTCTAAATAATATAGAGTATGTGAAATACTGTGTTGAGTGAACATACCATTGAAATGACTCGTCCAACCTATTTGTAGGTGAAAAAATAAGCTTGGAGAGCGTTAGCACACGTTTAGGAGATCATGGGTGGCGTCCCCTGATTTGTGGTAAACGCTAGGGCTTCATCTCCACTATAACTGCCTTGGCGGGGAATCTAAGGAAATAGTGGGAACGTGGGGGAAGACCAAGTCAAGGTTCTCCTTTGTCTAGGTGCCTTCAAGAGAAGACTCCGAAAGGCATAGGCCTTCGGTTGGCGAATTCTCAACTGGTAACCATATCAATGATGAATGGTTTTACGCCGCCAATGACTTATGAAGAAAGACTTGGATCTTCGTAATGCAAATTCGACTGAGGCCGAAGGGGGGTCCTTCGACCTGATCGGAGGGTACGTCATCAAAAGATAAAGAGTAAGAAGAACATAACCACGACACGAGTATTTATAGTGGTTCGGCTACAAGGACACCTTTCTTGACTTACTCCACTCCCCGAGTCACCTACTCGAGAGTTCGTAATCACTACACGACACTAAATCCTTATGGCAGAGAAGCCTTCACAACGTCGCCTACTCTTTTTCCGGTACTAAGCTAACCACCAGGTTCTTTCACAAAGGAGAACCACACCTACCACAATGTCGCCTACCGTTTATCCAGTACTAGGCTAAGTACCGAGTTCTATTACAATGGAGGAACTACTACCCAACACTACACAACACCTAACCCCAAAGGAGACCCACTCCTTATTACAATACCATCAAGGATATCAATATCCTTGAAAACAAACAATCACTATTTGTATAACGATGCACCTCATCGATTATACGACCTTGGCATCCTTCACTAATGCCACTTGATTTGACTCCTACGCATCTTTCACTAATGCCCTTGACACGAACGATTTGCACCTTTCACTAATGCCTTCGTCTTGAATCCTTTAGCATTCTTCATTAATGCTTTTGACACGGACGTTAAGCACCTTTCACTAATGCTTTCGCCTTGACTCTTTTGGCATCCTTCACTAATGCCTTGGACACAACACTTCTATGGAGGAAGAAAGAAGTATCAACAAGAGAACCTCAGTAGTCTTGATGATAACAAAGTATGGCAACTCATGGACTTGAGCTTGCTCGACTTCAAGAAGTGGTGATCTCGCCTTCAAGAGGAACCTAGAGGATCACACAAAAACAAAAGACAAAATACATAGAAAAGATCCTTAGGATCTGTGGTTAGAAGTTTACAATACTTGGGGAAAGTATGTGTGGGAGTGCCAACCCAAAAGGAAGAAATGGCTCACTATTTATATAAGAAAAACAACTATTGTTCCACGGATCCCACGGATCCCTCACTTGAGGGATCCGTCCAGTGTATTACTGGGGATCCGTGGGATGCTCCCTTTTTCCCATAGGTTTTGGGTCATGGGTCATGGGTTATGGATCATGGGTGTTAGCCTTAATAGTTTTTATTGGAAGTGATGGTCATTCACATTTAGGAACTTTGTAACGTGTGTTAGATACAGTGATAGAATAGTCAACGGGCTCGTGGATTGGGCTAAGCTAAATGGGTATTAGTTTAGTTAAGCTAGCCTTGAATAAGTTCATTTAACCCAATCCAATCCAAGCCCATCCACGAGGCCCATGGAAAGCCTTTTAGGGCATCTAGTGCTTGTACTATATAAACCCCTCAAAGTCTCATTTGAGGGTGTGCTTGAGTGTGTGTGTGTGTGTGTTTTCATATGAAATATTGTTTTCATTTCTTTCCTTTATCTCTCTAAATACATACATACACGATCTATCATTCAAGTCACCACGTTCTATCTTTTCTTCTTTCTTTCTACGCATATTGTTTGTGTTTTACGTGGGTATACTTGTGTTCGTTAAGTGGGTTTGTGATAAGGTTGATAGATTTGTAAGGTCCTACAATTGGTATCAATCGCCTAACAATGGTTTAGGAGTGTTTGTGTTTGTTTTGAAGGTTTGGTACTGTACGCGTAAAGCTCACGTTATACATCTTTGCCACGCTTAAAGCTTTGATTTTTACACTTAAAAATTCAAGATTCTTGTGGTTTAAGGTTTATTTGGTGTTAAAGTTTCAGCTTTTTGCAAAAAGTTCGAAGCTTTACGTGTTTTTCTTCACTTTTAAACTCGTGTTTGGTTCGGTGTTCATTTCTACGCATAAGCATAAAAGGCATTTTGGGTGATAAAGGTCAAAACTCTCGTAGTATTTGAGTGTTTTGGAAGCTGTTTGTGCATCAGAAATCGTTTGAATCACTGGAAATTTTTTATGCGTAGGTCAAAACCCTATTCTTACGCATAAGAAAAGTCAAAACCCTTTTTCTACGCATAAGGTATTACGCATAAGCTTTTGGTGCAGATTCTTCGAGCTTCAACGATTACTCAGTGCTTCCCTCACTTGGATAAGTTTGTGGAACACCTCGACTTTGGATATCTCTTACACTGTGATAGTGTAAACGATTTTTGGGCAAAACCCTATTCCTACGCGTAAGCTATACCTACGTGTAAGATCTTGTGTTATGCATAAGTTGGGTTCTACGCATAAGTTTATCCTACGCGTAAGGGTCTTTCTACGCCTAAAGCAACCTACGCCTAAGCATCCTACGCATAAGCACCATATCCTACTCGTAACTTCTTCTCTCTACGCCTAAGCTCTTCAAAAAAAATAATAATAAATAAATAAATAAATAAAATAAAATAAAATAAAATTTTTACGCGAAATTTAAATTTAAAAATTTTTGGCGGGAAAACTTGAGTAAAATTTAAATTTTTGAGGAGACTAAACGTTCAATTTTTATGCGAAATTCAAATTTTGGTATAACTTGGAAAATTTTGGTCAAAAATTCAAATTTTTCGACCCAAATTCAAATTTTTTAGGTCAAATTTGGCGTCAAAATTGTCAAAACTCAAATTTTTCATACAACCTTAGAATTGATTTTTACTGTGAATTTCAAATTTTGGGAGAGAAAAAGTTTACGCCTTCGAACAGGTTTACGAGTAAGATTCACTGAAAAACTTCAAACGGACATAACGGATTAAACACAACTCCTTTATCGTTGAATCGATCCTACATCAACTTTATCATTACATACCTTCATCAATGGCAACTATGCAAGATCGTTATACAACTGTTGTCACAACTGCTATTGCTGCATTCGCCAATAATGCATTAAACATCAGTGGTTACTCTACACCGAATAACAACAACCAATGGAATTCATCATATAATCCGCAGTTTGCTCAACCGAGTATGCATATGGGTCAAGGAGGACAAATGGTTGATGTTATTGGGAATCAGCATGGATTTGCTACGGGTATACAAATGGGGAATCAAATGCAATATGCAGGGCAGTTTGTTGGACATCCGAGGGGTCAGTTTGTGAATCAGACAACGGGATATCAACATGGGAATAACTGTTTTATGACTTCTGTTCAGAATGCTACTTCCGAACCTCAAAGCCATGATTCAGGTTATTCAAAATAACCAAGGATGTCGTTTGAAAAGATCAAGTACATGTTGATGTTAGCACTGAAAGAAGAATCGGGAATAGAGTTGACTGCTGAGGAATTCGAATTCTGGTATCCAGGACGGGCAGATAAAGCAAATGATTTTGCAACCTCCAGTCATACAGCCTACCAGCAGGACACAACATCAAGCGATACCTGTGACACAACTCCCGTCTACGACACAGATTCACTCAATGAGGCACCAAATTATTGTAATGTTGCTAATCAGTTTACTCATGAGAAGCCACATTCTGTGTCTCCCGAACCCTATTATGACACATATGTGGGGGAGCAAGTTAATAGTAATGTTAACTCTGAAACTCCATATATGGATCCTAATGACGGTCAAGTTGAACAGAATGGTGCTATTGATGAGGAAATACGTGCTTATTTTCAAACATTAATTAATAATTGTGGTATTGAAATCGAGAAAGTTAGAACGGTCAATCGCGAAGTTAAGGCCGCGAATGCAAAATTGACCGTTGAGCTTGAGAGTTACAAGGAGAACGCAAGAGCCTTTGAATTTCATACAAACAAAGTATCAGAATTAGAAATTGGTTATCGAGATTCTGTTTTAAGAGAAAAACAATTGCAACTCAAGTATGACACACTTGATGTGAATTTGAACTTGAAAATAAAATCTTTAAACAAGGAAATTTCTGATCTAAAAAACCAACTTTCTAAACAACAAGCAACTTATTCTGATCTTGAAAAAGAGAAGAAGCAGTTAATTGCTGATTTTTCAAAATGAGAAGATTCTCTTCTTGATGAAATTCTTGATAAAAATGAGAAGATCAAAAAATTGGAAAATTTGCTTGTTACAACGGGTCATTCAGCTAAATCAACCAATATGCTGATTAATCAAACAAATCCGTATTTTCATACAACTCAAAAAATGGCTCTTGGTAACACACCTCCTTGTTTCCTCAAGAAAGCTCAGAAAGAACAGAATGTTTTGAACAATGGACAACCTTTGCATGAACCCATAATTGTTCATGATTCTCTAGAAACGTTAGAACTATCTGATGAGAGTATATCAAAAATGAAACAAAAGAATCCAGATCTTAAACCAATTGATTATAACAAATGGAACAAAATTAATGAAATTACTTTTGTTAATCAAAAAGAAAAATCAAAGTTTTCCATCACACCCAGTGTTTCAAACAAAGAGTCAAAACCAGTTTCAAAACGAGTTCCAACTCCAGTTGTTGTCTCCAGTTTCAAAATCAGTTTCAAAACTAACATCTGGTTTAATAGTTTTGATAATGAAAATAAAATGTTTTTTGAAACTCAAATTGACCCTCCCTTAACTGGCATCAGTGCGAGGGTAATTCATTTCGAACAAGCGTTTTTGAAAGAAACAGCTGACTTTGTCAAGGACCATAAATCCCTGGTAAAGCAAGCTAATGAATGTTTTGAACACATCAAAGTTTTGGAAAATTTGAATGATTCTCTCTTCGAAGATATTATGACCACCGATATCATGTCCATTATCTTACAAACATATTCTGTTGAAGATCATGAAAGACTCCAGTCTGAGACCTTCGCAATTGTTTCAAAATATGAAAAAGCTCTTGAAAAATTTGAAATAGAAAATGTGTCCTATTTTAAACAACTTGATCGAAAATCTGAGGAATGCAAGTATGACAAACTGTCGTATGAGTGTGCCTACAAGGACATGAAAGAGAAAAATGATCTTTTGAGAACTCATCTGGGAAGTCTAAAAGGAAAGGTTGTGGATACTAAGTTTGCAAAACCATTGACTGAGGAGAAAACAAATGTTCCCAAACCGGTTTTCAAACCAAAAATGTCTATTTCTCAGTTTCCTCCAAAAGTCAATGAGAAAAATGATTTGTCAAAAACAGTCACTCCACAGTCCCTGCCTATTAAAAAGATAATTGTCAAAGGTTTTGAAAAAGAAAAAGCAGTTGCTGCAAAACCTGTTTTTGATAAAGAAAAAGTGATTACACATGGCATTTCTAAGAATAGTACACGGAATGTGACCAAAAATCAAGTTAAAGAATATGTCGGTTCTAACGACATGGTCAACAATCACTATCTAGAAGAAGCTAGGAAAAAGGCACAGACTCGAAAAGACGGAATTCTAGGTGAAACATCTAGGGTGATGAATTCTATAAGATTTCATGGCACTGCTAGTAGTAGTAAACCATTACATAGGAACACTCTACAAATGACTAGGGATTGGCTTGCATCTAAGAGTAGTTGCGCAAAAGAAAATGCTATGCCCTTAGAAAACAACACTAGGAATTCTAAGTCTTTTTCGAACAAGAATCAATTTCCAAAAGACTGTAGTGACAAAGTTAAAGCTGCTGTTTTAAACAAGAATATTGAATTTGTCTGTACTACATGTAAAAATGTGTCTTTTCAGCTAATCATGATGCATGTGTCTCACTATATCTCAAGAAAGATAATTCTCGTGCCAAGGCACAATCCACTAAGACACCAAATAGAAACAAACCCGTTGACAAAATGAACATGGAAAAGAAACCTAATAGGTGGATCTCTTCAGGACGTAGTTTTTCCAAAAATGAGTCTTCCGCTGCATCTGAAAAGAAAACAACTCCTAGATCTTACCTTAGGTGGATACCCACGGGCAAAGTTTTCAACAAAATAGGTCTTAGATGGATTCCCACAGGAAAGATTTTTGATACTTGCACCTACACAGATAATAGTGAGAATCATCAGGATAAGGAAGTAGAAACCATTACAACCATTGATAGTGATCACCCTTACCGTGAGGAATCTTGTACTTCTAACACTGTTATTTGTGAAAACTCTTCATCTTTGGTTGCAGGTGAATCAAATATATCTGAACCCAGCTCATCAGAGGGTTCCAATTCTGTAAACTCTTCTTCATCATTCTTTCTATCTTCTATTATTGATTTTCCATTTCTTTTATAAAACCAACAAAAGAAAAATACAAAAAATATAAATTTTTTTAAAAAATACAAAAACAATATAAAATCAAAAATTCAAAAATATTCTTCTCACGACATGTCTCTCTTATAATCGATATTCTGTACGTTTCTAGAAATGTCATTCAACAACGATACGGGTATGTACAGATGCTTGAGCGAGAGTTCTTTTATGTTTTTCAAAACATGTCGTTTCTCAAAACTTCTTAAACTATGGCTTTCGTATACTTCAGTACGAAACCCGGACTTCAAATTAATGGCTTCTGAACACGTCAGTTCAGGACCCGCGCTTCAAAGAAAGGAAAGTGCTTATCCAAATCAAAGGTTTTAAATATTTTTTCAAGCACTTTTCCTAAAATCATAATGGCTTGTAAGTATTTCCGCTTGCAACCCGATCTTTAACGAAAGGAAAGTGCTACGCAAAATCTATTTTCATAAATATCGAGCACTTATCCTAAAACAAATGAAGATAATTTTCTATAATATCTTCAAAAGATTTTCAAAATCTTCATCATCTTGCGTACCATTGATTCAAAATTTTTCAAAAAGATTTTTCAAAATCTCTCACATTTGGTACCAAGATAACTCCCTCTAAACCCTTAATTGATTCTAAATTTTCTGTATGAAAAATATGCTTTCTTTAAGGGGGAGTATTAAACCTAAATTATTCCAAAATTCATGGTAAATCAGTTTCTCTCCAAATGCTTTTCGAAAAACATATTTTTTAATCATTTTGTTTCAAAAACATCATAGATATGCTATTTTTGAGGGGGAGAAACGTGATTAAAATGTGATCAAAACGTTTAATGATCGGTGTCTGAATCTCAAAAGAGCTCGACTCAGTCGGAACCAATGAATTGACGAGTAATCAACGTACCATTTTGAGAAACTCGTGATAGACATGCACTTTCATGGGTCTAACCTCCTTTTCTAGGAGTGTTTACATCTTCAAGTTAGTTATTAGAGCTAGTTGTCACCTAAAAACTGACAATGGAACTCTTTAACTGAGCAACGTAACCGTGTCTCGTGGGGAATTATCTATCATGAGCAGATCAATTCAAAAAGTGCGAACTCTACCCTCTATGTGCAGATTTAAGTTAAAACAATATAAGCACATGTGAAGGGGGAGTGTTTCTAAAAATATAAAACTCTCGGAGTGTTTCAAAAGTGTTTTCAATCATAAACACTCTGAGAGATTTTCAAGAAAAAAGGTTTTCATGGCAACATAGGATAGTCATGGAGTTATAAGGTGACTAAGGATAGGAAAATTCGTCCTATGATCCGCCAGAGCCGGAGGGATCTACCCAAGGACATCACCAATAGTTAGTATTAGAAGTCCTTAGTTATGATTGAAAAAAGGAGTAATGTGAGAAAGGAGAAAGAAGGGGTTGAAGAATTAAAAAGAAATGTAATGAAAAAGGGTGAAAAGAAATAGCCCTCCATAATCAACCTTAGGGCAAAAACCGGGTTCAATTCATCTGCTACTTGTTGCCACTAAGATGACACTGGTATTGAAGACAAAGACGTCATGGACCTAGTGACGCACTGCACTAAACCTTCTAGCCACTCAATTCTTCTTAAAAGGATTTGTTTCATTCTCACTGGGAACCCTACATAATCTATCGGCTTTCTCTTAGAGATTGCTGATATTGAAGAAGGAGACCCTCTCCCTAGTCTCCGCTCAGGAAAACCAAAATGCACTATTGAGTCTAGAGCCACGAGATTCATCAAAAGATCTCATAGGAACACTTGACATGACATCGCTTGTTGTTCATCAATAAGGACACAAGTGATATATTCTAGAGTCCTACGCAGATCTTAGAATTCTGCCAGAACATTTATAAGAAGTTTCACATATGTGATCTTTAGTGATTGAATGGAAACTCCTGACAGGGTCAACATCAAGCAGCCCTGACAGCAGGTCACTTCGGTAACTCCCCGTGGATTACGCTTAGTGTGTCTCAAACGGTCTACAGTCGTGGGGTGATGCTTCGGTGTACCTCAGCGACTCATCTGAACTGTAGATGTATTTCGGTATATCGCGTTATCTCACTTGTGGGACTCCAGTTCAGAAATGGCCTTTGTGAGAATTAGAGATGTGTTTTCACACTATGCTGTTAACACCCTCGAAATTCAAACTTTTAAGTGCCAGAATCCGTTTATTACTAACATGTTTTATGTTTTCTTCTTATGGATGCTCGCTGGAGGAAGAGATCGTGCAGATTCTCCACATGCTCATACCAACAACACATGACAGTTCTCATCAAAATCAAAGGAAACTCTAAGTTAAAGATGATTCTTCGTCTATGTTAAAGAATCTACAAAGTATAAAGACTCAAGAACTACATCATCTGAACTTTAAAGTCAAATAGAAGTGTGAGCATGGTGGAGAAAGACGTAGAGACACCAAACCAACGAAGTTGACAACGGCAGACAACACCATTAAGGCTGGCAATTTTTACACGAAACCTGTTAACACGACACGACACGACCTGGTCTTAACAGGTTCGTGTTTGACCTTTAACAGGTTTCTTGTCTTAACAGGTCTGACCTGTTAAGACCTGTTAGGACCTGTTAAAATTAAAATATATATATAAGCCTTGAAATTACAACAAACCCTACTCATTTACCTACTCACTTAAAAATCCGCCTCCCCCTTCCCTCTCAATCTCATCTCTCGACTCTCATGTGCAGAACTGAAGACCCACACCCAGGTAAAATTAGCTTCTATACATAATTACATATATCGATTTCGTTCAACAATCAACTGATTCGACCCCGATTCATTCAATACCGACTGATTCGACCCCGATTCTTTAATAACTTCATCTTTAATTACATTATATCGACTGATTCGTTAATAACTTCATCTTTCTATGCATGTTAAGTGTTAACAGGTTCTTAACAGGTCTTTAACAGGTTAACCAGTTTATTTTCGTGTCGTGTTCTTGTTTGAGAAAAATGACACGATAAGCTAACAGGTCGTGTTCGTGTTTGACCTTAACAGGTTCGTGTCTTAACAGGTTCGTGTGACCTGTTATGCCAGCTCTAAACACCATTAACTGATCACAAAGCATGAAGGAACGAAAATTAAGACTATTCTATATCTACACGCAAAGTTCAAGCTCAAGGAAAGTAAAGATCTTATCAAGTGGAGCATCTTTTGAATGACCACCCCCTAGGGGGAGATTGTTAGCCTTAATAGTTTTTATTGGAAGTGATGGTCATTCACATTTAGGAACTTTGTAACGTGTGTTAGATACAGTGATAGAATAGTCAACGGGCTCGTGGATTGGGCTAAGCTAAATGGGTATTAGTTTAGTTAAGCTAGCCTTGAATAAGTTCATTTAACCCAATCCAATCCAAGCCCATCCACGAGGCCCATAGAAAGCCTTTTAGGGCATCTAGTGCTTGTACTATATAAACCCCTCAAAGTCTCATTTGAGGGGTGTGCTTGAGTGTGTGTGTGTGTGTTTTTCATATGAAATATTGTTTTCATTTCTTTCCTTTATCTCTCTAAATACATACATACACGATCTATCATTCAAGTCACCACCTTCTATCTTTTCTTCTTTCTTTCTACGCATATTGTTTGTGTTTTACGTGGGTATACTTGTGTTCGTTAAGTGGGTTTGTGATAAGGTTGATAGATTTGTAAGGTCCTACAATGGGTATCCAAGTAGATACAATGTATCTATAAGATGCAATGCATCTAGTCCATGGTTCATGGATTAAAACTATGGGCCATGGATTAAAACCATGGGTCATGGATATTATCCATATATGGCATAAACATGATGTCATGCAATGGGTTATTGGTCAAGCTCCATGGGTTGGGTTATGGACTTTGGGTTGTACCCAGCTACATTCAATGTATTTGGTCAATGGGTCAAATACTTAAGTTTCTACGCAATTGTATTACCCATTATAGTACATACTAGTTATGTATATATTTGTCCAATATGTAAACACTAATTGTTGTACATATGTATTACTAAATCATAAAATCACTTATACTTGTTTTAGTGTTTTATGTGAAAACGTAAGTGTGTTAGAAAACTATTGGCTCAAACCATTTACGTATTTTATTTGTTTTGCTAAAATGATTTTACTTTTGTTATCGACAAAACATTAGAAGGCCGTAAAATATAAATAAACGTTTTTACGGCTTATTTGTATTAACAAAGAGGTTATGGACTAATAGGGGAGGTGAGTACATGGATACTCTGTATTTTCAGTCTGTTGGTATAATCGATATAACGACTGCACCCTATACTCCTCAGCAAAATGGTATTTCTGAAAGGAAAAACAGGGTGTTAAAAGTGATGGTTAATTCCATGTTGTCCTATTCAGGACTGAGTCAACGGTTCTGGGGTGAAGCTATGTTAACAGGTTGTTATTTATTAAATAGGGTTCCCAACAAAAGGACCAAGGTTGCCCCTTATGAACTCTGGACTAAAAGGAACCCCAACCTGAACTATTTCAAGGTTTGGAGTTGTAGGGTTGTTGTAAGACTCCCTGATCCAAGGCTGAAAACTTTTGGTGAAAGAGGCATTGATTGCATCTTTGTTGGATATGCTGAGCATTCCAAGGCTTTTCAGTTCTATGTTATTGAACCTAATGAATATGTTCAATTAACTCCATAATTGAATCAAGGGATGCAATCTTTGATGAGAATAGATTCTCATCAGTCCCTAGACCAAGTCAGAAGATTCTAAAAGGAACTAAAGACATTGTTGTATCAGAGGTCCCAGATGAATTACCATCAGAGGTCCCTGATGAGGTTGTGGTTCAACAACCTGAACCTATGCTCAGAAAGAGCAAAAGGATTTGGAATCCAAAGTCATTTAGATCTGAGTTTCAATTATACTTAATTGAATGAACAATGGATGAGGTCTCTGACCAATATTCCTATTGCTTCATTAGTGAGGATGATCCCAAGACATTTGAAGAAGCAATGAAGTCCCAGAATATTGCTTTCTGGAAAGAAGCAATCAATGATGAAATGGATTCCATCATAGGCAACAACACTTGGGTGTTAGTTGATCTACCACCTGGTTGCAAACGGATTTTCAAAAAGAAAATGAAGGTAGATGGAACTATTGAAAAGTTCAAAGCTAGACTAGTCATTTAAGGCTTTAAACAAAAGTCAGGAATAGACTATTTTGATACTTATGCTTATGTGGCTCGTATCAGTACCATAAGACTGTTGATTGCTTTGGCATCATTTCACAATCTGATTATTCATCAGATGGATGTGAAAACAACTTTCTTAAATGGTGAATTGTATGAGGAGGTTTATATGAACCAACCTTAGGGCTTCATCTTTCCTGGCAATGAAAACAAGGTTATATCTCAACTTGATTATTCTAGGGTAATTGGCTGCCTAATGTATGCCATGACTTGTACAAGACCTGATATTGATTTTGCAGTGGGTAAACTAAGCAGGTATACTAGCAATCCTAGTGCTCATCACTGGCAAGCAATTCAGAGGGTACTGAAGTATCTGAAGAGAACTATGGATTATAGTCTCTCATATACTGGCTATCCTTCAGTGTTAGAAGGATACACTTATGCAAGTTGGATCAGTAACACTGAAGACAATTCGCCTACCAGTGGCTGGGTATTCCTACTTGGTGGAGGTGCAATTTCTTGGGCATCCAAGAAGCAAACTTGCATCACCAGTTCAATAATGGAATATGAGTTTGTAGCCTTAGCAGGTGCTGGTAAAGACGCTGAATGGTTGAAAAACTTGCTTCTTGAGATTCCATTGTGGCCTAAACCTATAGCACCTATTTCTATCTGTTGTGATAGTGCAGCTACATTGACAAAGGTTTATAGCCAGATGTATAATGGAGAGTCTAGACACTTAGGTGTCTGACATAGCATGATTCGTGAGCTTATCATGAATGGGGTGGTATCTATAGAGTTTGTTATATCTCAACAAAATTTAGCTGATCACTTGACGAAGGGATTGGCTAGAGGCTTGGTTTTAAAGGCTGCTCAAGGAATGGGTTTAAGTCCAACTTAGTCACTGAATGCTAAGACACCCAACTCCCTCCTGAGGAAACTTGGGAGCTGAGTTCAATGTGGAAAGTTGAACATTCAGTAGACTCGAGCACATGTTTATTTTACATCCCAAGGTTATGCTCAGAACCTATTGAAAAGGAGGATGTAGTATTTACTTCTTAATGGCTAATTTCTTTGAAAAAGTGCTTAGCATGAGCATGAATAAAGAGGAACCACCTATGTGAATGTTGAAGTTTTGCCCGCTTTAGGGAGCTTTGGAGTTTTGGCTCGTACAACGTTTATGAATTTGGATATGGACACATGGCTTGTATAGTGTCAGGAGCTTTTTAAGTGTTTGAAAATTTGTGAGTATTTTATCTTCAGGTATTCAAATGGGTTGAAGGGTTCAATTCTTAGTACACACTGATTCTCGAATATTTGAACGTGTAATGTACTAAGATGGAAATTCAATCCTCATGATATTTTCGTTTATGCACATGTTTTGTTAGATGTTTAATTTTCATGCAAAGGAAGTGAACTAAATTTGGGGAGGATTGTTGAAAAATTTAGTGCACCTGTGGGATTAGTTCACACCTGGAATGGGTCAGGAGGTACGGAGTGTACACCCACAAGGTCCCTAAACACCCTAACTCTATAGTGGTGAGATTCAGAATGTTAGTACTGGTAGGCAGTATCTCTACTGTTGGTGCTAAGTTAGTACTGCTAGGCAGTGTTTCTACAGCTAGTGCTATTTAAGTACTGCTAGTGCTATGTAAGTACTGCTAGTGTTATGTAAGTACTGCTAGTACAGGAATCAACTTGTAACAGGCATTGACCTATTCAAGTGGCAGTTACAACTACATAATAACCACGTTTAATAGGTCATGTAACCACTATTAAGTATAATGGAGATAATTATGAGGCGATTAATAGGCCGATTAATCCACATAATTCCATTTGATTAGTTAAGAGTAATTTTATATAAATATGAAATCTGATTATGCATGAGAAGTAGACAGAAAACTAAAACACTTAAAACAAAGGGTTATTGATTTGTGCCTACTTCAATAACACACATTTGGTCTTATCCCTATCCAGGTATTAGGGTCAAATAGTTTACTTTAGAAAGTGATAACACGATTTCAAGTGATATCCGCTAACCCGTATTGATATTTGGTTTGCTATTGATTATCTCTACCATGTTCTGGAAAATAACCCCAACATACACACGTTCTAGCCCTCCCACCAACTTAAGACTTACTCTATTAATATGACAAGACAGTTTTTATGAACTTTCTGTATCTTTTTTCTTTTACCATTTTTAAATTGTCAAACTTTATATTTTATATTCTGCATTTTTTCAAAGCAGTTTTACTCACTTTATTAACAAAATAAGACAAATTTTTATTGCTTTTTGTTATTTATATTTCATATTTTACTATTTTAAACTTTACATATTTTTTATCTTTTATTATTTAAACATAGATTTTAAGATCATTTGAGGTCAAAAGATTATTTACATACCAAGGGATCAATTTCCACCCTCCATTTTTATTTGATATAATGGATGAGATTAATCTCAACAATTTAAAAAACCCACTTTCATCATTTTTTTTTCAAATATTAATATCTTTCAAACCGTTAATCGTTGTTTAAAAAAAATATATCATTGCGGCAAACATTTAATTATCTTTCTATAGATAGGCAGTTTGATATACTTTCGACAAAAATTTTATTTTCATTTTTCACGCTTTTTTTTAAGTTTTTTCGTTTTTTTACGTTACTGAAATTTGCATTGAAAAATCATATATGATAAAACACTAATTTGAATATCACATGTGATATTACATTCAAATTAGTGTAATATCATATATGATATGTAATATCACATGTGATATTAGTGTAATATCACATATGATAGTACATATAATATCACATGTGATATTACATATCATATATGATTTAACACTAATATCACATGTGATATTCAATTTAGTTTTATAATATATGATTTTTCACAAATTTCAAGAACGAAAAATAACTAAAAACGGAAAAAAATGAAGTTTTTTTCTTTTTTCAAAAGTATATCAAAGTGCCCGTCAATAGAAAGATAATTAAATGCTCGTCGCGATGGTGTAAATATTTTCACTTAACGATTAACGGTTTAAGAGATATTTAAATTATAAAAAATATATGAAATAATAAAATGTTTTTAATCTCAGTCATTGATTTCTTTTTAGATGAATGGTGGAGATGAGTCCCTTGGTATGTGAGAAAAGTTTGGTATGTAAAATAACTCTCCACTTAAACTTATTAAACTTTACATAGAAGGTCGAGATTCTCTATTTATCTCAACTTTCATTTGTATTTTTCTCTAACTTTTACATTATAGATCGGGCCTGTTGCTATGGTGTCACATCAGCGTGCCGGCTTTGGGTAATTTTAAATACATAAATTAATATATTCTATAGAGTTGCATCATAACTTGTCCCTTATTTATAACATTACAATGGTGTCACATCAGCATGCGGGCTTGGGTCATTCTATATACATAAAGAAACGTTGTAAGGTTCCTAACAATGTAAACTAAAATTAATTCATTAATGTTTACCATCAACCAAATTATAAAAATGAAAAAAAAATGTTGTTTATTTTCTATTTAAATAGAAACAGGATATAATTTTAGTCATACGGGCGGCTGTGGGTGGGTCTACCCCTTAGGCGTGGGCCCCTCCTCCTTTTGTCCTCCCTCTCTCTCCACATGGGCGGCTGTGGGTGGGTCCCCTTCACATTTTTTTATTTTTTTTTATTTAAGATAATGGTTAGGATAAGATAATAGATTATTACAGAAGTGCTTTATATATATAAGTTTTTTTAATTGGTAGTGTTTTTATATGGATTTATTTTACGTTATTTTATAAACTTTTTATAAATTTTTATAAACTTTTTTTATAAACTTTTTTTTTATAAACTTTTTTATAAACTTTTTATAAACTTTTTTTTATAAACTTTTTATAAAAAAAATTTATAAAAAAAGTTTATAAAAAGTAACGTAAAATAAATACCATATAAAAACACTACACAATTAAAAACACTACACAAATAAATACACTATACATATACTTAAACACTACACAATTAAAAAAAAAAATGCGGTAAAACCACCCACACAGCCCACCATGTAATAGAAAAGGGAGGACAAAAGAGGAGGGCCCACGCTTTGGGGTAGACCCCGTATAATATTGACCCAAAAAACATATTGAGTGGCAGACATGGTTATTTGAACCTGCACAC
Organism: Chrysanthemum makinoi; assembly: GCA_910596185.1. Taxonomy (NCBI): domain Eukaryota; kingdom Viridiplantae; phylum Streptophyta; class Magnoliopsida; order Asterales; family Asteraceae; genus Chrysanthemum; species Chrysanthemum makinoi. The sequence goes on along the minus strand of OU343225.1, from coordinate 71,654,965 downwards.
TGGAAGCTTTCTGGTTAGTTTCCTGCAATTAGAGCTTTGAGTGTGGTGAGGAGTTTTGGCTTTTCATTTGCACCTTAAAGCATGTTTAATCATAACACCATAATACCAATAACACTGTCCACGTTATCACCACATCAGCTTTAACATTTAACATTAACATCTTTAAAAAACACCCACAAAAATAATATCCTAATAACATCAATAACATTTCATATTTTCAATTTCAACCCCTAAACTAAAACAAACACTTCATTTATTAAACTAAAACAAACACTTCATTAAAATTGAAAACATATTACAATACGAGATTAAAAAAAAAATACAACGATATAAAAAAACACACTGCAAATAAAACGTTACAACAAATTAAAGGAAATGACGATAATACGATCTACTGACGAGGTTTCAAGTTATATTTTTTGATGATTCGATCTTTTCGTCATTGATCCACTCCCACCATTGATCTTGCCCTTCAAGAGCGTCATCAAAACTTTATCTCTTCCAACCTTGTTATTGTGATATCTTTTTCCTGCTGGGCCCGATACGCCGCTTCGTGACTTCACGCTTCAAACGATACTCGCTTATAGTTTCGTGAAATACGCTGACGAGCCTGTTCCTCCAGGCTTGCTCCCCAAGTACTTGTTGTAGTCTCGATCTTGCTTTTCTGCGGTAGCACGTTCTTTCCCATGAGGCGTAGTTGTTCATCATTACCAAACAAAGCTCGCTTGTTTATTTATACGCCGGTTAAATCAACCGGTTCCGATGGTCCCATTTCTTATAATGACGAAACTCCCAAGCCGTCATCGAGACCAAACAAGTTCCTTTGTTTTCCTCACGATACCATTGCTTTACCCGTTATCACATCCACCTCACTTTCCCCTCGCTGCTGATCCCGCTGCGCACGTATGTAACAAGAGTTGAACTTTGTGCATATGCCGCTCAACGCTTTCCATTTGCTTGACATCATGTCCTTGGTGCGCCGCTTGAAAGTTGTTTTATTAACTCATTTATGACCCGATACCAAAACGTATATCCGTTGGCACTTTCCAACTTTTCGATCCTCAAAACAGCTATGTAACACCTTGCAAGTAATGCTTCCTATCAAGTCCAACGCCAGTGAATCCGACAACCTCCTCTTCATCGAATCAATTGGTCGGGCTCGGGTCTTTGATTTTTTTTTATTTTCGCTAATACCTTTTCTTTTTTTTTAGGAACGTGGGTGTGTCAGTAACATCATGTGTTTCAGTTGTGATTGTTGTGTAAATTGTAGGTTTTGAAAGTTGGAGTTTAAGGTGCTTTGTTGGTGTTGTTGTTGATAAAAGAGAAATTGTTGATGTTGTTGATACATTTCTTGGCTCGAGAAGCCTAGTGGGTTGGGGTTTGAAGATGAACCCGCGTTCGGGTTAGATGATGAACCCGGGTTTGAGGAATTCCACCCACCACCGAGAAAATTAAAGAAAGTATCATCGTTGCCTCCCGACATTGTTTTTTTTGCAGTTAATTGAAGTTGAAAGCTTGAGAGTATTAAGAGGATTTAGTAGTGGAAGTGTGAAAAAAATGGTGTTTTAATTGGGTATTTATAGTGGTAAAAAAATGTTTTTGAGTTTTTTTTTTTTTTTTTATTTTGTTTTTTTTAAAAAGTAGCCGTTTAGGGTGTTTTTTGAATTTTTTTTAAAACATAACGGCTAGTAGCCGTTACAAGGACTTGTTTTGAAATTTTTTTGATTTTTTTTTTACTACGCTATAACGCGCGTTAAGGGGTTAACGGGGAGGGACCAACGGCGTTAAAGAACCTAGCCTCCAAGAGTGTAACGCCGATAACGGCATTATTTGCCTTCTAACGGGCGTTACCCCGTTACGATTGGATATGCTCTTATTAGATATCACCTCATTTCAACAATCTTGATTCAAAATTTCTTCTCACTCATCACAACTTTCAACAAGTCATTTAAGCCCTACACACTAAATTTATTTTCTTTTTTCATTTTTTTCAAACATACTAAATTTCATTCATTAAAAGCTAAAACACACATAATAAAAAACATAAACATACAAAATAAAAAATAAAACATAGATATTTAAAAACATAAAGGTACAAAATAAAAAACCTAAAACATAATTCGAGCTTTATAGCGTTCTTAAATTGTGGGATGAATTCTTGCTTCTCGGCAATCTCCGCAACAATTCCTCTCGCGTTGTCCGCAAGTGGGTTGTAACTCACACATCCGCTTCATTTGTCATTATAAGCATATGCAAACAGTAAATGGGCTGGTCAAGTGACAACGAATGCACCCTATTCATTTCTGGATCACGGCTACGCATTTACTCAATATACCGTGTCAACTCGCTCAACAAATTGTTCGTCAGTGAAACCTTTGCTTCAAGTTCTCTCCCTAGTCATGTAAGAATCATTCATCGCACCTCGATTGATTCATTAGCTATAGTTTGTGATAGTTGGATTAAAAAAAAAGTTATGTTTGTGAGAGTTTATAAAGAAGTTGTTTGTGAAAATTTTTGGCGAAAATGAGCTATTATTTATACCATGAAGGTTTAATTTTATTTAAAAAGAATAATAATAATAATAAATAAAACATTGATTTACTCCGTATTTTTAAAACAACTGTTTGATTCTCACGGTAATATTTTGAATTGTGTTTTGTCTTTTTCTACACTTCCTCGGCGAGAGATGAAACATCGAGTGGTGTTAGTGTGGTGGCGAGCAACAGTGAGCTGTCAGCTCGGAAACAACGAGCTTGCTCGTCACCACCCCTTCTCGTAAAATAGAGAGGTTTTGTACATATAATATTTTAATATTTTTTTATAGTTAGACTATTTTATGCTCGGTTGACATTAATAGAAGACGTCCAAAGATAAACTTTAAGCCAAATAACACAAAAAATATTCAATTTATTGTTAGTTTCCTACCGAAGCACTTTATATTATTTAATTCTAACAAAAAGGTAAAGAACTTTTTTTTTTCAAGCCAATTCGGGTTCTTTATGTTAAATACTTAATATTTTTTGTTAAGTTTTATTATTTCAAGTCGACTACCACCATCGCCATCACAATCTGCAACCATCACCAGTACCACCACCTCCACCACCACCAGTCTCAGTGTCTCACCCACCACCACAAAACCTACTTTGGCAATGGTGGCAGTGATTGATAGTGGTGGGTGGGATTGGTGATGACGGTGGTGGTGATTAGTAGCGGTGGTGGTGGTGTGCGCAGTGGGTACGGTGATTGGTGAGGGTGGGGTTGGCGGTGGCGGTGATGATTGGTGGTGATGGTATGTGGGTGTGGTTGGTTGTGGTGGCGGCGGTGGAAGACGATATAAACTGAGTAAGAAAACAAAATAAAATAATTATATAAGAATTAAGTAAAAAGTACAAGTACAAGAAAAGTTAATCCTCCTTAACAAGATAATTGGAAATAAAAGTTCTGAAAAACAAAACATAATCATATAAAAATGAAAATTGATTTCGACACTCCAATTTTTTTATTAGAACACATTAATGTACAAACACCGGAAGCATACCATAAGCCATGTACAACTATTATAGCACAGTAAAGAATGTTCAAATCAAAATTTTAATAAAAAGTTAAATTAAGAAAAGGTAAAAAACACCGTTCGTCCTTAAATTTGTCCAAAAACATCATGCTGGGTCAAACCTTGTCTTTTTTATCACCGTGAGTCCTTATTTCAAAGTTTTTGATCATGTTGAGTCCTTTTGACTGTGATTTTTTTTGTCAACGCCCCTATTTACTGTTTTTTTAGTTGAAG